>MU117995.1:10989-38595 GCA_014904855.1 Thelephora ganbajun
GACCAATCGTTCCCACGGCGGGCCGTTGACTAAGTGTGGCAGAGTAAGAGAGCGCTTGTTTGTGAGGGGAATGGGACTTAGCGTGAAGGCTATTTAACCGAGAGCGGCCTTCGCTATTTTCCTCACCAACTCGCTCTTCTCCCACCATGACTTTGGAGAATAACCGCACTTTTATCACTCCTCGTAACCAGAGGATCACTCGTCTCGACAGTCGTCCTCACTCCAAGCATGGCAAGGCCACTGCGGATAGTTATGGGTTTGAATACCCAACGATGTCTTCGGTAGGCGAGCTGAACGAGTTTCGATTTGTGAAACTCATATCAGTTTGCCTTTATAGCTCGTCGACGCCGTTATCTCGCAAACGGATAACGATTTCCCTCGTCGGCAATTTGCGAGCGGCTGCTCGTTCGACGACATCGTCTGGCAACAGGCCATCGGAGCGTCCAAGAACCTGGATCATACTCGTCGTGGTAGGGACATGGCTGACGACGAGAAGGTCCTTTTCGATTTGGTACAAGCGGGTCTTATTGACCCACAAGACTTCGATGAACCCCACAAGTGGTCGTCGAGGAGTATTCGGTACGCTGCCGTAGTGGCGGATCGTCTCTGGGCCTTGCACGAGCAGGATCGTTCTAGGAACGATCGTTTGGAGTCGGAGTTGAAGGAGTTGAAGGGGACGGTCGCTCTCCTCAACACTCGTCTTCTCGCCGTAGATCGTCACTCGTTCGAGGCCAACAAGAAGGTCAATACCGAGCTGGGGAAAGCCAACGAGAGGCTGAACCGGCACCGTCGATGTATAGACCTGCTTCAGGAGAAGCACAACGGGTTGGTTCTTTATTCCTCCAACCTGTCGGACTCCATCGAGCTTCATCGTCGGTCCCTGATCGCCCTTCGTGGGGGAATGTGCAACTGCCCTCGTTCGGAGACTCCTCCTGTTGATGGGTCGGGGGCTGCTCCATCGTTCTCTCATTCTCCGCCGTCGTCTCCTCCAAGGACTCCTCCTGCGCCCTCCTCGGTCGTAGTCGGCGCCGAGAGTCCGGTAGTTGCTCCTCCTGTCGAGAATGTTGAACCTATCATCGTTCCTCCCCCATGTTGTCTTCCTCGTCGGACAGTAGCGGAGTCAACCACCACGCTCCGTGTGATCACGGAGGAAGAAGAGCGGGAGATAGAGGATCGCCTTGTTGGAGCTTGGCAAGATCAACACCGTTCTGCTGTACGTCAACAGCATCGATCTCTACGCGACTACCACCCTTATCGTAAAGCCGTAGGATCTCGCCCAAAGTATTCCCGTTGGCTTGGGGTCGAACGAGACCTCCGTTCCAAGCTCCAACGTGCCCGTCGTGACGTTGAGTCGGGAGCAGATGGAGACTCTGAGTCCGGGAGCGAGGGGTTATCGGCTTTTGAGCGTGATGCGGGCAGTCATGATGATGCCCAACTCGACGGTGTTCGCTCGTCTCCGCTCCTCTGATAACGTGGGAGGGGAACTCCAGTTGATCTTCCCGATCTCGCAAGAGGAGTTCGATTCTTTGTTGGCGGGTGAGATCGAAGCGGAAGTTCGTCAGGTGCGAGAGTCGGAAGTGGTTCGGTCGGGAGCTCAGGACGTAGAAGACCAGGTCGTAGAGGACGAGCTCGAGTATGACGACGGCTGGGTTACGGATCGTAGTGTGGACCCTTCGTAGAAGTTTGCCGAGGTAGTACCGGTTTCAGTACTACAAATAAACCTCCTTTTTATCTCTGTGTGTGAGCAAGGCGAAATGGATAAAAGAGTGACTACGAAAGTGTCCGTTTGTAAGAGGCAAAAATAAAAATGAAAACGAGCGTGAAATCGTAAGGATTTAAAAGTTTTGAAAAATTACCCGTCAAATACTTGACAATCCTGACAGTTTGAACCTATCATCACCCTAGCGCGCTCGACCAGTGTTAAATAGTGACACTTCCAGGCCCTCGTGTTGCTCGTCACAGTATAGGTAGTCCCAGGGCCAGTGGCCCTGACAGAGGGGGAGTTTGGTGTACTTCTGGCATGGGTTGAGGCATTGGAATGGACAGCTCCTTCGGAGTATTTGTCGGTGGAGGACCTCTTGTGGTTGGGTGCAGAAGGGGAGGTGGTTTCCATGGACTCGAGTGAAGCCATGGAGGTAGAACTCCGTACCGACTTTCACGATCTGGTAGATAGGCCAGATTCCTTAGATACCACTGCTCCTCTCTTCCCTCTGTAGTCGTCTTGTTTGGGGGCCGCCCTATCAATGTTACTTTGTTTTCTTTCTGGTTCTTTCAGACGTTTGTGAGCAAAGTGCGGGGTATATTGAGGGTAAGGAACAACAGAAGAAAACACGATGACAGAATAGAGCATGATACTCCCAGTGCAGGTTCAGTTGGAAAACAACTGAACCTATGGTTTAAGGCACAGCTTTTTCCTAGTGTCTGCAATATGAAAGGCCTACAGGCATAAAATACCAGAGAGAAGCTGCTGTGGGCAGCAACACTCAAGGCTGGCATAATACAGGGGATAACAGTATGGATTTGCAGGAAAAGCAAGAGAAAAAAAGGTATCCTAAGGCTATCAACAATGTCCATCATATATATACTATAATATGCAAATCATCAACATAGTGATGTAGTAAATAGATGAGCACAATTATGAGTGGCGATGCTGATTCCGAGTTGTCTCAAGCAATCAGAACTGTGGGGAAGATCCCTTTCCCTTTTCTTCTGAATTCTTTTGGATTACGGAACAAGCAAGTTCAGATAAACCACACGAAGTCTACACGAGGTAATGTATCATGGGAAAGAGACAGTATGAAGTGGTATGTGAAGGACGGAGATAAGGAACCAGATCAACATGCTTTGCCCTTTCTCAAGGCGCTCACGAGCATGCTCGCCTCTTTGGCAGGGTTTCGGCGTTCCTCCCTGAGGCTTGAAGGTTTGGTAACCATCCTAGACGATTTGCCCTTCGCACGTGCGCCAGCAGCGGTAACCGCGCCACCGGAAGGTCCTTGATAAAATCCGGATAAATTGGAGGATCCGAGGTTCTTCAACCATAATTGTTCTTGGGACCGCTGGCTATCGTCAAGGCACGATTGGAAACACTGGAAGTTTGAAAAGGTCAGTTCCTGGATAACAGAAAGTATGACAAAATCGTACCATAGCATCGACAGCGTCGCGCGTCCGTGTTACTTTGGAAGGCCTCTTCGAAGCGGCGCGGGTGCGCAAGGGAAGCTCGTCGTCATCCGAATCTCTATCCATAAAGGTGGTGTCAGAAGGATCAAACGAGCCACCGTCATCGTATTTCTGGAGGCCGATCAGGTCAGTCGCCCTCCATTGTCACGTTTGAACAGAAGTTCAAAACCCTACCTTCTCCCCCGCAGCCTTGCGGATCTCAGCCTCGATCTCTCGTGTAGAGATCGTTTCCCGAGGCTCCCCGTCATCTTCGCCCTCCTCATCGTCGCGCTCGGCCATCTGCGAGTCTTCGTCGGCAGGAAAGAGAGGTTCGTCGTCTTCCAGGTTGCTGTTATATGCCCTCAAGAAAGCACTGGGATCAACATCACCACCTGCGAGCAGCACATCAGCGGCAAGCACATCACAAGTGGAGAGAGAATGGCCGAACCGATTCCCTCGAGCTTTCCGTCGTCGAGCCTAGGCTTCTTGATACTCTTCCTCCTCCGGCGGTCTGCGTCTTCATCTTCCGAACCACTCTCGTCAGATCCTAGATCGAAGCCACGACGCTTTGCTCTCTTCTTCCCCTCGACAATATCTCTCGCCTGCTTTTCGAGCTGTACATCATCTTGCTCTTGGTGCTCCCTAGAAGAATTCGGATTAATGGAATGACACTTATTACATGTATCCTTTTACCCACTTGAATTTCTCCTGGACGAGCTTTCCCGCCAGCGTAGCCTCATCCATTACGGTGTCGTCAACCAAACCTTCAACAGGCTTATCATCATCAGCATCACTGTCACCCTCATCATCATCTGCTGTTTTCTTCTTGAAGCCAAACCCATCGTCTTCGTCGGACTCCTGAGCCTCCGCTTCTACGAACTCAGACTTTTTCAGCGACTTCTTCTCTTTCGCTTTCTGAGCAACGACCGCCAGAATCTCAAAAGCGCTGCGTTTTGGTGGATGGGATGATAACGGACTTCCACCTGGAGCAGAGGAATCACTGCCACGCCTTCGTAGACGCCTTGCCGGTTTTGACGGGCTTGGGCTCCCTGGATCGTCTGGGTCCGAAAATATCGGAGGCGACTCAACGGCAAGGGTACCCAAAGGTTTTCTCGTAGTCAACGGTGTCGCTTGTGTGGTGGGGTAATAAAGCTGGGGATTTGCACCAACCGGTCGGCTCTGGGTGAGGAACCTATAATATGGAATAGTTTAAGAGCTCGCAGAGGAGTGTTGTAACGCAAAACGTGCCCGTTCTCATCAATGTACAGCTGAGGTTTTTTTGGCTTGGCGGAGGCTTGCGCAGCTTGCATGATCATCTCTTGCTCGTTTTGGAAGATGTCGTCGGCCCTCCTGAGAGCCGTGGAGCTAACCTCCAGCGCAGGCTGAAGTTCGGCATCGAAAGACAATGAGAACCCGAATTCGTCATCTCCTTTGCGGAAAGCGTCAAATCCTCCCTTCTACCGAAGAACGGTTAGGTGAGCAAGGGGGGTGTCAAACCACTACACTCACCCTGGGAGATTTCTTAGGGGACTCGCCAAAGGTCAATGACCGACCAGGCGCAGTACCGAAGAGCTGAGAGAATCCTTTCCTCGCCAATGGGGCCGGTTGCAACTCATCGTCGTCATCCGACGCGGCTGGAGCACCGAATAAGGGAGCGGGCAGAGGGGGAGCTCCAAAGCTACTACTCGATGTCGTGGACAACCTTCTGCGATGGGACGAACCAAAGGCATCTTCATCCTTGTCTTCGGTACGAAGTTCACTCAGTGGCGAACGAACGTCGGGAGCTGGTCGCTCGAACAATTGGGGTTGTCTCGAGGGCATGGGAGAAGCAGGGGCTTTCCAGACTCGCGGAGATGTAAATGCGGAGAACGCAGATCGAGAGCTAGAGATGGTAGCGGCGTTCTCTTTGTTGTCATCAACATTCTCCTTGTCGGTCTCTCCGTCCGCTGGGGTAAGGGACTGTCTGTCCTGTCCCCCGCTAATCGACGTTGGCGACTTCGCGTCATGTTCTTGGACATCCAGAAGTGATGTAGAGGGGACCAAGACCCTGGAACTGTTCGCATTTCCCCCCTCATCGTCTGAATCGTTGATACGGGTCCTGTTCGCCATAGTTCTGGTGGCGCGCGGATTCCGACTGGGAGGCACGTTTTCGTCGTGCTCTTCTGTATCGCCTCCCGACTCGACTGTGCTCTCCAGATTGGGGACGAATGGCGGAGGGGGGTCATTCTCTGTGTCGTCATCGGAGGGTGACCCAGAACGGGGGGACTGGTTGTCATGACCTGGACGATATTCTTCATCACTCGCATCCTCGTCGTCTTCAACCTGTTGTTGCTGATTAGCACTCTCGATCCGCTCGAGGTACTCTCCTAAGCTGGCCCTGCTGTCTGCTAGTGGTTTGAAGATCAATCCACCCTTTTCCTTCCATGCCGATTCCTTCTTTTGGATGATTGCCGACTTTTGGTTATTATGTCGGTCCAGGAGAGTCTGATTGACTTGGCGTTTATTGATTCCCACGTCCTTCGGTCGTTGCCCTGGCATCCGGACTTTGTGAGGGGACTGCTTCCGATCCAAGAGCGACTTGGGTTCTGGTCGAGATTCTTCCACTCCAGGAGGCAATATCTCGAGACCAATTTCGTCGTCGATATCTGCAGGGGGTAGAGCAGGCTTTCGCTTGGACCACAGAACTACCTGTTTTACTGGAGAAGACCATTCCTGGATGTCTTCAGGCTCCGAGCTGTGATTTGGCGGTTTCTGCACAGCCGCTGACATTCCTGTCCTATGAAAGAAATGGTTTAGTTGGGCAGTCGGCTGGATAAAACGGGCCTACTGGAAGCTGTTAAAGAAAGCACTGATATGATATTGATTCACAGGTTGTTTGGCGGTGGGAAAGTCGACATGACGTTCAGCCTCAATGCGAGCCTGAGTCTTCTTAAGCTCCTCTTCCTCCTGGTGTCTTGCCTTTATGGGCGCGTCAATAAGAGCCAATATAACGTACGTCATGACAGTTGACCTTAGCTGTAGGCTTTCTCCCAGCGGTAGTTTTCCGTTTCTGCTTCGCTGAATCTGGAGACGCACGATCATTCACATCCATATCCGCCGAATGTAATCTATTGCCTCGTTTGGATGAGGAAGCACGGGGTGCCTCTGATTCTGAATCCTCGGCTATGACTGTGTCAGCTCTCCGACCGGAAGTACGTCGTTTCTGCCTTGGAGGTGAGGGAGAAGGAGAATTGTCTCCGTCGCTGCCGCTTGCCTCAGGCTCGATAGACACCCTTGCAGGTGGTCTGGAGTCCGAGGGGATCGCCGTCAGTGGAAGGCGCTGGGGTTTTTTGGGGGAAGTAGATGGACGCTTCCCCTTTGATTTGACGCCTCGGCTGCGCGAAGCTGGAGAAGAGTCAGAACCGTCCATGTCAGCGCAATGTCGACGGATGGGGAGCGCAGAGTTCGATTCAGCCTCGCCGTCCGAGTCAGATAGCTCTTTCAGCGCCGCCATCCATGACCATTGATGTTTTGTTTGCTTGGGGGAGTTGTCCTTCTCGCCGCCATCGTCGTCCACTTTGGTGTCCTGGGAAGACACGACATTGTCATCTATTCCGTGTGAGCGTGCCGCGGGTGAGAGTGAGATCGAAATATCCCCATCCACAAGCGTGCCAAATGATCTGTCCGCATCGGGGGACTCATCAGGAGGTGGTGCCTCTACCCGCTTGGAGCCGTACGTCCGTGCAACGCGTTTCTTTGTGGAAACCATAGGAGATGATGGAAGTGGGGGTGAGGAAGTAGGTGGAGCGGTGTTGGGCGAGTTGTTCAAAGAAGCCATTGGAAATCCACCGCTTAAAGTGTCCGTTAGACACTTTGAAACGCTCTGGACGAAGCTTCAGGCTGCCCCTCGATCGTTGATGGCCACTCGCGTATGTCACGGAAGTGTGACACGACACACGTGATCGCGTTCATGTCTGTGTTGAACTCTCCATTAGTGAGTCTGTTTGCGCCTGGAGACCCAAAATACTGTGACGAGAGCCACTTACAAGACTCTCCACGTACGATCCCGACGTTTGAATGAAAGAAAATGATTTCCTGGATCTCATGATTACCGCAAATCTATCTCGTTCACCTGCCTGCGCGGCTGTCTCGAGGTGGGATAAGTAAACTTCAATTTCCGTTCCCTTTGCATCCTCCAACATATTGACGCGTTTCAATCCATCGTTCTCACAACTGGACTCTTTCAATCCGTCAAAACCCCCGGGGTAATGAAGCTCGGAGGGTTACCATAAATGGAAGCGATCGAGATTATGTAAGAACTGTACAGCGGTCAACTGTGGCTTAGGGGCAATCATCTCTCCAGACGGAAAGTTCAATCATCGACAAAAGGCCTCAAGACCTTCAAAATGAGGTGAGGACTATGGCCCCAAAGTCCCAGAGCGTGTGCTGATGTAGTCGATAGTCACCGTAAGGTTTGTTTGACAGATTTCGCCCAAGGGCAAGGGACGGTTTATTAACGAAAGTCGCGATCTTCAGTATGAAGCTCCCCGTCATGGATCCTTGGGTTTTCTTCCAAGGAAGCGTGCTGCTCGCCATAGGGGAAAGGTTAAGTCCTTCCCAAAGGTTGGTGCTTCAAGCTTATGCTCGGAGCTAGGATTGTCACCGATTCGAGTATCCAGGATGACCCGAAAAAGCCAGTGCATCTGACCGCCTTCATGGGTTACAAAGCTGGTATGACCCATGTTGTTCGTGACCTCGACAGGCCAGGATCCAGTACGTGACGCAAATTCTTTGCTCGAGATCGTTTCTCATTCTCCACCAGAAATGCACAAACGTGAGGTCGTTGAGGCCGTCACCATCGTGGAGACGCCCCCCCTCGTTGTCGTTGGCATTGTTGGATACGTTGAGACTCCTCGTGGTCTCCGCACCCTCACAACCGTCTGGGCTTCCCACCTTTCCGAAGAACTCAAGCGAAGGTTCTACAAGAACTGGTACCGATCGAAGAAGAAGGCCTTCACCCGCTACGCTAAGAAGCACGCTGAAGACAGTGGCAAGTCAACCGCTCGTGAGCTCGAGCGTATCCGCAAATACTGCACTGTTGTCCGCGTACTTGCCCACACTCAAATTCGCAAGACCGGTTTGAGCCAGAAGAAGGCTCACCTCATGGAGATCCAGCTGAACGGTGGATCCATCGCCGACAAGGTTGGCCACGCCCATGGCCTCTTTGAGAACACCGTCGATGTCTCCAGCGTCTTTGAACAAAACGAGAACATTGACGTTATTGCCGTTACCAAGGGTCACGGTTTCGAGGGTGTTACTCACCGTTGGGGAACCAAGAAACTCCCACGAAAAACTCACAAGGGTCTCCGAAAGGTTGCCTGTATCGGTGCTTGGCATCCTTCAAAGGTCATGTTCTCCGTCGCCCGTGCTGGTCAAAGTACGTCTATATTATTCCGCATTGAAAACACCCACATAATTCATCCACTTCATAGATGGTTATCACCACCGAACAGAGATCAACAAGAAGATCTACCGTATTGGCCTCGGCGACGAGGAAGACAACGCCTCCACAGAGCAAGATGTTACCAAGAAGCGCATCACTCCTTTGGGTGGTTTCCCTCACTACGGCATCGTCAAGAACGACTTCCTCCTCCTCAAGGGCTCTATTCCTGGAACTAAGAAGCGTATCATTACCCTCCGCAAGTCCCTCATGGTCCATACTTCTCGTCGTGATCTCGAGCAGGTGGAACTCAAGTTCATCGATACCTCATCGAAATTCGGCGTAAGTATGAGCCTTTTCGCATCCTTTGTACTTTGCTCACGTAACCCTTGTAGCACGGTGCATTCCAATCCATCGAGGAGAAGAGTGTTTGGATCGGCGCCCTCAAGGTCCGACTCACGACTTGATCATCTGTATTTGTTTCACTGTAGCTCTTCCATATTTCACTACTGTTTTCCAATACGCACTACTGTACGCATTCTCTATGGGGGCCGACGAGAAGTGGAAAAAAATGAGACTGAGAAACTAATCATAATCGTCCTCTTCAACGAGTTTACGTTTGACACCATTAGCAGCAACATCTTCCATCGCCTCATCACCACTTTCCTCTTCTTCTTCACCAAACAGCCCGTCTGCATCATCGTTGTCGCTGCCTTCATCCCCTCCTGTGCCACCCATATCCACGTCGGCAGGAGTCTGGGCAGCCAGTGGCTGCCCTGATTCAGCGTCATGCTGTGGTTGGGTCAAAGAAGCCATCGGTGCTCCTTGCCAGTGTGGAACAGACGGAATATCTGCAGCTTCCATCTCATCCTCGTCCGATTCTGACTCCTCCACCTCTTCGATCTCTTCGTCGTATTGTTTCACCTCTGGAGGCGGCTTGTTCGGTATCAGATCAAAGTCGACCGCGGTAAGACATTCAGATGGCAGGGGCAGTCGAACTCCGAACACCTCTGGAACTGCAGGTAGGGGCATCGCGTTGGTTTGAGCGGCGAGAGAAAGTATGTACTTTAGTAGACAATCCAAGACTCGTCAACGTTTTTTCTTCGACATTGTACGACCACGAAGAAACGAGAGCGTACCTCCTTCGGGACCCTCCCACCGAACTCCCACCCTACCCTGGCCTGTACGGCAAGCGTGACGTCGTCCATCTCGACTTTACCCGGTCGCCCGGCGTGATCAGCATATACCAGAGCATCAGAAAGGACTTGTGCGGCATAGCGATGCGAGAATTCGAGTAATTGGTGTAACACCCCGGGTTGGGCGTCGTGTACGGTTGGGGTTGAAGAGAGGAGGAGGGCGATGGCACGCGCCGTTGGTGGGATTGCCTCAGAACGCGACATTTTCGATGGCGCTGGTTTCCGGATAAGGAAGGCGTACCCTTTCTCCTAACACTCCATTCTTGGAACGGCTCAATATTGTTTCACGAGCCTATCATTGCGGAGGGAGACGTGTCTGAGTGGTGAGTCAACCTAATTTTACATTTGCAATCTATACAAAAGGAGCCTTTGAATTAACGATGAAGCCACCATAAAGTTATCGGTGGTCGAAAGGGAGTGATCAGTAATTCTACGGTTTCACTCGTTGATCTTGAATCTGACAGCCTCATGGGCGGGCTTGACCTCGAGTGGCTTGACAGTCGGATGGCCGACAGCCTTGGCGATCCTGTTGGACAGGTCCTGATCAACGGCGGCGAACACGCGCACTGAAAGTAGACGGCCGCTCAGTTTCTACATCGTGAAGGATGCAGCGAGGAGACCTTACATTGCCTCCCGATAATTTCCTTGTTCTTCACACCCTTGATGCTACCAGAGACGTTACTGACGTAGTGCTCCCTATCCGTGTCGCTGAAGACTTTCTGCCACAGGACACGGGGCTGTTCAAAGTCCACTGCGAGGATCCGAGTCAGATCCCAAACAAAGTGGCAGAGTAGGACTTACGCTCTGTAACCTCGCTCAAATCGTGGTTGGCATGGCCCAACCACCGTTCATGCTTCAACCATTTAGCCTCGTATGGCCGCTGTTTATACTGAAGGGGAGAGAGAGTGCTCGGGTAGTTTGGTCGGAAGCCTTGGTTGTCGAAGTTCGCAGGACCGTCCCTCTGGAAGTTTGCGACAGGAACAACAGGTTTGTTGATCGGGAGTTGATGGTAGTTCACACCGAGACGGTGACGGTGGGTATCGGGGTAAGAGAATAAACGGGATTGCAAGACAGGATCTGCTGATGGCTCGATACCGGGGACGAGGTGAGAGGGCGAGAAAGCAGCTTGCTCGATGTCAGCAAAGTAGTTTTTGGGGTTCTCGTTGAGAACAATCTTTCCAAACGGGCGGAGGGGGAATTCTTTGTGCGGCCAGACCTTGGTGAGGTCAAGGACATTGTAACGGAACTGCTCGGCCTGCTCTGGTGTCATGGTTTGCTGAAAGGGTAATAAGGTAAGCAAATGAGTAAAATTTTCTCCGCAATCACATAACACCTACAACGTAGACGGTCCAGGATGGGTATTTTTTACTCTCGATCGCCTCGAAAAGGCTCTGAACACCGTAGTCGGGATTCGAACCGGCGAGCTCGACGGCCTTCTGGTTGTCCAAGACTTTGACACCCTGATCGACCCTAACGTGGATCTGGGTGTAAACGTAGCTTCCGTCCTCTTTGACGTATTTGAAGGTGTGACCGGAATATCCGTGCATGGAATGGTACCCATCGGGGGTTCCACGGTCGGAGAAGAGGTGCATGACCTGGTGGATGGACTCGGGGTTTTGAGACAAGTAATCCTGTTGAAGCCCACTCCGTTCGACTCAGAAATCCCACAAGATGCTCGATTCTCCACGTACCCAGAACATATCTCCATCTTTCAAGTGTGTCTGAGGATCCCTCTTCTGGGTATGAATGAAATGAGGGAACTTTGTAGGATCTCGAAGGAAAAAGACCGGTGTGTTATTGAATACCCAATCGAGGTTCCCCTCTTCGGTCCTGATCTTGATCGCGAATCCCTACAGATACGAAAAATGCAGATTTCCGACCATTGTAAACCAAAAGGTGTATCTATAGAAGGCTCGATGGGTAATGGACGCACTCGAGGATCTCGGGCAGTGTCAGCGGATCCAGACTCTCCTCCGACCGTAGAGAACCGGATGGTCAAAGGAGTCTTGGTCCCGACTGTCTGGAACACTTTCGCCGAGGTGATGTCTGAGAGCGAATGGGTCAACTCGAAGTACCCGTGAGCGCCTGCTCCTTTCGCATGGACGACACGCTACATGCAATTTTACGTGTCAGCAGATGGAATCGACAGCATTTAAGTTTTAGGTTTTGACGTGGACGGGAATGACAAACCTCGGGAATTCTCTCCCGGTCGAAGTGAGCCAAGAGATCGATCAAGTGGAAATCTTATCGCGACGAGTTCAGGAAATATCCCAACGTGCGGTGATTGGTGAGATATACCTTGGAGAAGGAGAGGGCCGTTGAAACCAACGCGCTGGGAGGCATATGGCTCCTTGACGGGTGCACCGTTGGAGGTGGTGTAGATAGCGTCGTCTTTGGTTTGGATGACTTGAGCGGATGGCATTTTTTTCGTTTACAAGACGATAACACTACACAGAGGAATGGGAGAGGACGAGAGAGAGAATGAGGGGGGTATGGACTCCGATATTATATAAGTCAGCTAAACGCCATTGATTATTTCCGCACGAGTTGCCGGTCAGCTGCTCAAGTAAGTCGGACCTTCCCATGCTACAAAGCGACCTTATGTATTCATGCTCCATCAGAAAAATAACGCCTTCTGTTCTGTGTATTTCTCAGCGCTGAAAATAGACCTCCGTCTCTGAACAGCGTCCATGACTTCGCCAGCACTGTACGGCACTATGTGAACGGTACTGTAGAATCCCGGGACAAGAGTAAACACACGATACCAGGCCTCAGGCCTGGTGATAAGAAACCCAGTCGATATGAACGAATCCGCTGAGGAAAGGAAAGAGAAAAATATCAAATATCAAGTGAGTGTCTATCGATCTATGGCGATTGCCGTGAAGTGCGTACGATACTACACCACTCTAAAACCTGACACCGTATCAATACTGGCTTGTACTGGTCAGCACTTATCTCCTCGGCGATTCCCGCGTCAGCATTCGCCAATGACCTTATGTTTCCCTGACGTCCGGGAAGTCTCCCTCGTCAAGATCCTTTGGCTCCTTGGGCTCCTCGTCTTCGCCGTACTGCATTGTGTAGTCAATGTGACTCAGTACGGTTTCGATGGAATCTGGCTGCGTAAGATCCAACGGCAGGAACGACACGAGCGGATGGTCTTCAATCTATGGAGGGTAAAGTTCGTCCAATCAATCTCTTGGCGATCTCTATCTCCGGTCGGACGATTGACCCACAAGCTGAACGATGGCCTGATTAAGTGCATGAAATCTTGGGTTCCGAACCTCGGCTTGCGGTTTCCCGCTCCCTCCGTGTGTTATGGCGAGCAGCAGAGGATCAGGATCGAGGTACCTGCTCGGCGATAACAACAACGCGCCTCTTTCAATCATGCGTGGAGACAAGGGGACATAAGGGCAAAGCACGCCACCTGGCTATATCCTTTTTTGCTCTGATACCATTCCGCCCTCCTGCTGGGTCATCGGGGTTTACAGTCACGAGGTCCATCTTGGACATGATGTTGATCCATGGGGTTTCGAGATTGATCATCGCCGACATCGCCGACAATACACCGCTAGAGATGACTAGTTTCAGACATACCCGTCGGCAGGATCTATCACAAAGCGAAACATACCTGAAGAACTTGTATTTATCCTCCATGAACTGCGACTCTACGAGATAGAGTGCACATACTCGGAGGCCCAGTCGGTTCAAGTGCTTGACTAGCGACGGAAGGAATGGATGGTGAGTGTACAACTCTATCTGCCCTAGTGTTGTTCCCTTCAGCAGGGCTCCTGGCCAAGAGCAGAGGCGGCATACCTGGGCAGTCTATGATCAAGTAATCATCTTCATACCCTCCGAGTTCCTCTTCCAGCCAATCCATATTCTGCATGAGGTACCTAGCGAATCGGAAATGTTCAATTTTACCATTCCTCCGCGACACGGTCGCCATATTCACTCGAAACAATACACCAACCCCCCGTTTGGCCCATACTCCAGCTCATCCATGACGTCCTGCAGGCTAATCAAATCCTTGATGTCAATTGTCGGTTCATATTCGAAGCTGTCCGGAGCAGCAGCAGGATCGAGGTTCACGAGATGCCCGGTCCGTTTGGACGTATGGAGATGTGTAATAAGCGCGTTTGAGAACGTAGATTTTCCTGCGCCTGCTGGTCCAGTCACCAAGACAGCGTATCTCATTTCGAAGCAGAGTTAAGATTCTAGGAGTGAGGCGACGCGTTTGATATCGGATCCTTTGTGTTTTAAGTTTTCAAGTAAAGGGGATAGGTGGTGGTGGGCGAGAAGTGAAAGGGAATCTAATCTTGCTACTGTAACGCCACTCCGACCTCAACTCCATCCTCCTCCCTCTCCTCCTCCTCCCACAACTAGGTCATGTCCAAACCAGCTCTGTATCCAGAGACCACGCCATCCGGCATCGCCGTTGATCCAAGGACCTTCGAACGGGTCATCCCCGAATCCAAACGTTCAGATGGGTCGTACGTCCCTCCGCCCGCTCTTCTTTCACACGGCGGAATCCCCTCATCTCCAAGACCACATGCTTTCGCAGAACTCGTAAGGAAATCAAGATAAGACCTGGCTTCACGCCCCAAGAAGATGTTAGGAGGTTCCGCGGGACCAAGCAACAGGAGATGGATGCTCGTGCACTCCCGAAGGGCCATATCGTCGGTTGGGTCGCCCCTCCCTCTGCGACTAACAATACAACGGGCAAGCCATCGGGGACGATGAGTAAGAGTCAAAAGAAGAATGAGAAGAGGAAGGAGAAGAAGAAGGCGGATATCGCCAAGAAAATACAGGAGAACTGGGAAGACTCCGACGAAGATGAGATTAAACCTGCATCCGAACCGAAAGCCACAACGGAGAGCTCGAATAGAACGGACTCAGCAACGGACGAAGTGGCAGAGAAGTTGGGGAAGCTGGAGGTAAATAATTAAGGTCGACTGTACTAAGTATACCCTACTGGCGGGTGTGTGAGTGGTGACAAGGAGTGGGTGGATTAGATCTCTGATTGGATGGATGCACTATTAGTTTCTCTCATCTGCAGCTTCAAATGGATCCTGGGACTGGGGAGGTGGATTTGAAACCCGATCCCATGATTGGGGTTGAGCTTTCTCGGCCGCCTTCTGTGTCTTCGACCTGGCTACGGCGGTGAACTCCAAGCCCACGAGGATGAGGACAAGGAAACACGAGAGAGCAGCTGAGATGATGTTGGCCACAGCACCACATGGATCAGACGTACTGTTGAGGGCTTACCTACTGATTTACGCATGTTGTCCCACTTTGCTTCCTCGACCTCTGTCTTGAGATCACCTGATGACCCCATCGTTCTGTTGTACATGGACTGGGGCGTTCGTTAGTATAGTGTAAGGCGCGGGTCGGGTGATAATCTACCTCAATAACGATGTCCTGGCGCTTCAGCTCGTTCTTGGCTTCGTTCTTCCGATTTCCCAATTCCATCTGAATCCTAAGGATCTTAGCTGAATATCTCATCGTCCACCAGGGCGGGCCAAATACTTACTCGTGTTTCAGATTCGACACATCTTCATTGATCTGTGTACCGAGAGCATCCACCTCTCTCCGGATGGTCGAAGTGACAGTATGAAGTGAAGCGAACTCGTTTCTCGACCGGAGGGTGACCTCGTTCCTCAATTCCGACGACGCAGCGTTAAACAGATAAGCTTGCTATTGAAACGTCAAAACTCTGATCAGAGTGTAATGGCAGACGGGTTGATTACAGATGGGGTACAAAGGGGAGGCGTACGTTTTCGAGGTCTTTGGTGCTAAGGGCCTCATTCCGAACGCGACCTATCCTGTCCACGAGCAGAGCTCTGGTTGCGCGCATCAGACTGCGAGCAGTGGAGGGCTCAAAGCTCTTAAGAAGAGCTACGAAGAACTTGTGTGTGTCGAACGGTGGACTCGAATAGTACGGTGTCCCGGTTTCCAGTGGGACAGACTTAGCATTTCCGGCGGTCTGTAGCAACGGTTGAGCTGGTATCGGCAGAGAGGTTGATGGCGGTGGATTCGGATCCTTCGGGTGGGGTGAGAAGGAGGTACCCGCCGTGGAATAATGAGGAAGATTGAGCAGCAACCTGGGCCTGGATTGTCGCGGGAGGTGGCGGTAGCAGTTGATCATCGTCGCCCTTGCTCCTTCTCCTGACCCTCCACCAATATGTCACCTTCAAAACACAACCCACAAAATCCACCACCTCCGTCATCCACCGTGCGCGGACACAAGAAACCTGCAGATGTTCAGCCCAAACCACGCAAGCCCTTGAATCCTGGCCCAAATAACCCCTCGACGATTATCCCAGATCCTAACGCCAACCACAACTATTCGCCCTCGCACCCACCCCACCAGGATCAGCCACAACAACAACCCCAACACCCGCCACGACAAAAGAAACTCGCCCGAAAATCAAGCAAGCCTATTATAAACTGGTTCCAGCGGAAACTGACGGGGACTGGACGACAAAGGAGGGCGTCCGAAACGGACGGGCTTCGTACCCCACGGCACGCACCCCAACGGAGGCCAAATAGTGGACAGGATAGACAACGTAAACGACCGAATTCGCCGCCTGTTCAGAATAAACGGCCAACCGTCCCGCCTGTTTCGACCGATTTCGTGGGATCACGAGCCATCTCGTTAGACTCGCAGGATGGGTATGACAGTGCACCAGAAACCGCCGGTGATCATCGCTCAGACTATTGGTACGAAGGGTCTTCACTCGCAAGAATATCTACTTGGTCTCCTGCCAGTATTCTCGAAGCGGATGACAATGCCTCACTACGTCCTTTACCCCCAAGCTCTCCCCCATCTCCCTCACCCTCTCATTCATCCTCTTCCTATCTATCTGATCCTAGAACATTCGGAAGCATGACCGCCAGCACAAAACCAACGACAATTCTGAGTATAGACATCGCAGGCGGTCTCGCGCACATTGCCCAGGTTCCGACTCCAGTGTCCGCGGGCTCATGGTTCGCACCGCATGTCCGCAACTCGTCACTAGATGCACCGATTGGAAGCGGGAATTCTATCACTTTCTCGGCTCTACCCCCCTCACCTCCGGTGTCCCGACCTCCCTCCCCGGCGAACACCAACGCAGGGGCGACGAGGCCCGTTCAGGCTCCCTTACATACCGCGCATCACCCTCGAAATAACCCCAGACCGTTCTCCCCGCCCCTTGACAATGCATCGGTGTTGACGCTCGCTTCCTCCGCATTTGGAATTCCTGGAGCGAGGATAGGGGCGAGCGCGTTATCCTACGGAGGCGACAGATCGATCCTTGGAGCGGGAGATTCAGTCTCGCATATCAGCGGGTTACTCGGAGACGACGAACGATTGTTCAACGATGGGGAAGTGGATCGAGATGTTGATGCCAGCGTGCGGGCCTTGAGACCGAGGAGCTCGAGGCGAGGAAGTTGGGAGAGTGGGGCCAGTGGATGGAGCGCTGCCGTCACCGGAACTGGGTACCCGCGAAACAGAAGCCTGTGGACCTCGAACAGCACCGGGACCGGGGATAGGCTCACGGTGGATGAGGATAACGACAATGATAACGACATGACCAGCGTCGAGGGAAACGCGAACAATCTCATTCCCGGTACAGCTGGTCTTCCGATTGCAGACACCGTCTCTGAGACCACGGACGGCGGGAAAACGAGGGACAGGAGCAATACCGTCACCGCTAGCGATGACAACACCTTTTCCCCATTGGTGACGCCCACGGAATCTCTGCCTTCTGTCCAGCTGCCCGATCCCAACCAAACTCCCAAGGCCGACAAGGAATTTGTCGACACGCAGGAAAAGCCAGAGACTTCTGCGCAACAGCGTTCCTCTGGTGAAGAATCCCGGGTCAGCCTTGGGCTCACCCCCGCCCCAGCGGTGATTTCTCTGCCAAAGAATACGCAACTAGCAGCCGTTTCCGCTTAGTTCAGGCATAGTCCGACATTCTGACTGGTGAATGGGGATTACATGTGTTGGGGCCTCAAAATTGATTCCATGGAACATCCAGCTCCTTGTAATGTGATTCTCTGATTCATTCATGACGTACGAAGAGACGATCTGCTCCTGCCGGAAAATAAAGGACCCCTACTCTATATTTTTTTGGTTTTCTTTTCTTCCTTCCATCTTGTTACGTTATCTCAGGTCTCGCCACACGACTTACTCCCACCTACTCGCAATTTGCTCGTCGGATCCTGTTCCATTTCCCCTTTCTTGCATGTATTGTCCTATGTATGCACAAGCCCTCTACGCTCTCTTGCCGTCTTCGGTTTCTTTTCTTAATCTCTCCTCACTCACCATGCCCTTTTATGATACGTACGGTATACGGTATACATCCACGTTAAAACGCTTTTCGCCCTCGAGTCTCGATACATCTCGGTATATCTCCCTATCGAGTATTTCAAGTCAGTCCATCCGGATCCGGCCTTTGTGTCGCAGGAGCTCCGTTAATCGCGCGCTGGGATTTTAACCCAACAGAGGGCAGGGAATTACATTATAACCACGTACGGAAAGTAAGAGTTCGGTGATAAGTTAGGAGATAAAATTGTTCAAACGGTTGGGTTGAGGTGGGTGGGGAAGCCGCAAAGGATGGAGGATATACGGTAAAGTATTGATATACGAGGGGACAACGAGGGATCGCAGGAACGCACAACAGAGAAATAATTAGTCGCTATCACTGTCACTGCTATCGTCACCCTTCTCATCCCCATCCGTGTCGCTGTCATCGTCGTCGCTCTCAACTTGCCTCTTCTTAACAGAGCCGCCACGCATCATGGCCATCTGGCCAGCCAAGCTGTCCTCTTCCGGATCGGAAATCTCGTCTTCCGCACCCTGAGCGTCCTCACCCAACGTTGATGCGTCCTCAATGTCCAACTGGAACAGACATCCAGGCCATTAGTTCAAGCTCAAAAATCACAGAGAGAAACATACGGTGATGTCCTGATACGTATCATCCCCAACATACGTGTCGCTAACCACAAACACTCTCCACGTGTACGATCCAACGTTCGGCGGAGCCTGGAACTGCGTCTTGTACATCCGATAATCTGAATCCGTGAACGGAATGTCCGATACTCTGAAAGGCGGTACAACGACCCTATTCGCCTTGATGTCACCCAAGACAATCCACCATGAAGGTTTCTTAGTCTGTGGCCAATGTGGGGCATGTGCCCAGGTTCTTCCGGTGTTATCCAATAAAACATCTTCCACATCTTTCTTGCTCACGAGGAATTCCTGTTCGCGCTTCTCGGCGTCCCTAGGTTGGATAGACAGTTCTTCCTCGGCGACAGGGCTTCGTGGGATGCGTAGTTTGACGATCAGGTTGATAAATGATAAAGGAGTCACGATCCTTTCCCCAACGACTACGGCCGTATCGGATTAGCCAAGTAAGTGATGATTGACACCAGATGACAAACCTTTGAACGTAGAGCCAACGATCTGGACACTGCCCCAATTCTGAATCGCCTTCTTTACATCTCCAGCACGAGGATCGTTCGAACTCTTCAAGTTCTCAACAAGTCCGTCGAAACCATGGACATCCTTGAACTTGTCAACCTCGCCCAAAGAGATGTCAGGGAGCTGGGAAAACTTGAGCCAGTCCTTGTCCGACTCTTTGACCGTCTTTGGAGGAGGGGGCACAGCTTGTGTCAAGTGGGCGCTGAGTTGGACAGCCGCCAACGATGGTGTCAACCAATTCCGTGACAGACAGATGTTGAGGAGAGAAGTCAGGACCTGAGGGGACTGCAGCAGGATCTTCATTTGTTCTAGAGTGAACCGCATCAGCTCGAAGAACACACTCAAGATTTGCATTTGGCACACCTTCTCGCAGGCTCTTGTTTGTCACGGGGATCCTCAGAAGGTGGGCAGAAACAAGAATGAAGGCCCTTTTCGCACTCTTGCTTTCCCTGACACCAGCAGCATCCGCAAGAATTCTCCAGTTTTCTCCCAACCCTTCCCGAACCTTGAGCTCAAGCTCCTTCAACTCATTCACAGACCCGGAACTCAACTGCAACTCCTTCGCGAACCCCTTTCCTAAAACACCAACGAGCTCATCGATACCCCACTCCTCTTTCACGCTCAGGAAGAAGGATGCAGCGGTCTTTGCGTTCACGCCATCCTTAGTCTTTTTCTGGTTACCGAACCACCACCTCCCTACAAGAGCAGGCAAGCTGAAACCAAAGATGAGGGCATAGAGACCCAGAACCCAGACGTTGTTCTTGCCCTCGATGAACTGAATGGGGATAGCGATTCCCATGGACATCTCTTGGCGACCATCAGGGTGACCATACTTCTCGTAATTTCCACGGATAGTCTCGTCGGTGAGCCTGAATTAGGAAATCTAAGCAAGGAGGATGTAGTATTGCTAGTCAACTGACGATTTGTACGCCTTGGTAATTTCGACAAACTTGGCAGCAACTTCCTCCACGGTTTGGTTGATGGCGAGTTTCACTTTGTCAGGGTGGCTACGTGGCGAGTCAATCACAGCGAACCGTTCCGCATACACCGAACGTACAATTTCAGGGAGAGTTTCTTGTACCGTGACTTGATTTCCTTCTCCGTAATACCCTAGTGGGAAGAGATATGAGGATTCTATCCACTCGACGAGCTTTGGCAACACCGCCACGCACCTGTTTGATACCCAGAATTTCGTATGGATCGTATAGTTTGGAATCAAACGCTTGCGAAGAAACACGTGTGGCCAGGAATGCAAAGAGTGCCCAGCCAACAGTGACAAAGATGGCCCTGAGCAGGCATTCAATGGAACCGATCTTGACAAAGTACCAACAAGCCACGTACAATTTTGATATTTTCGGCCTCAGCAACGAACCTTTCTCCCACCTGCGTATCCGCGCTCGTTGATCCACACAAGGTCGACACTGACACCCCAACACTTGTGATTTTGCTATTCAAGGTGTCGTCGGTAGAAGGGGTGCGTTGTCAGGGAAGGATGAATTCGTGGCGGGTGATTCGGACGAACCTTTGAAGGAGGAAAACAGTGAAAACGTTGAGGGTACTAGGATGATGAAGAGAACGGAGACGACAAAGTAAGCGGCCATGACGCCTGACTCGTCATAATGGTAGTTAGCCATGGCGACGTCGAATCGCCGATGGCGAGTGGAGAGATAATGGTAGAGGTTGAAGGTGAGCTGGCAGGAGGTTCCGGATTTGGCCCAATGTTTGATCGAGACACGCAGGCACCCGAAGATCACCTCGTCATCTCAACTCAGAAAAAAAAATCGTACAAGTGATGTATCAGCACAAATGTTTTATGTATGCAACGACCAAGCTTCAGTTGTGACCCTTCGACCCGCAATCCTACAAAAACCTGGGCGAATTAACCTTGCCGCCGTCTATTCACGCAAGGTCGGACTCTTGCATTGATGCACGCCTGAATAGCGCGAGCGATCCTCACTCTTCGAAGTAGGGATACCTTCCTGCTCCAGATTTGGCGACCCAACCGCTGTGCGGGACGGTATCTGGTCAATGATGTTTGTTGGTGGGTTAAAGCGTCGGGGGAAACATCATCCCCGACTGACGGCGAGAACAAGATAGCCTTGCATGGCCCGGGCAACCCGGCCCGCGGCAGTCAGGTAGCGGAGAATTGAACTTTCCCACGCAGCCCAACAAGGTCGCCACTTCCAGGGTCTCCAGCTCATTCCTTCCTCGCCTTCCGTATGGAAACCGCTGATGATACGGTATGTCCAATCAGACAATAAACACCAACGTCTTCACCACGCAGAATGTCCACTTTTGCTCGAAGGTCGATCCTCCTGTGATACGGCATCAATACGATATCCCGTGACCGAGAATCACACTACAAGTGAATTGCTAGGCTCGTGCTCTTCCTGAATCCTGAGCGCTGAGCACCCGCCACACTTTTACCATGGTCAAATACGAGAGAAACATCTTTTGCACTGTATGTGGCAAAAAGTACGCCGACCCCACTGCAGCCCAGAATGTGCGTGACTACTATGCTACCGCTCGCTTTCTCGCGGAACGGTTTCTGATATCTTGTAGCATTCGCGGAAACACCCTAGGATTCAACAGCCGCTCGTGTTCGTCGTACCACAACCTCTCGGAACTGTGGGCATCCAGTCGACGATGAGTCCAAGCATAAACGCTAGCGGTACCGGCGCCGTCTACCCTTCGTCGCCTTCACAGCATCCCCCACCCAATCCTGCTGTACACATGCGCCCCAACGCCCCGGGAATTGCTCTCGGAATTCCTCAGGTAGCCATTCCTCCCGAAGCGCAATCGAGAACTACCGGGAGACCTGCAACGGTAGATTCTCCCAATGGATCAACGCTACAGCACTGAAGTCCGGTTTCTCAGAGTACAAGGAGAATGCGTTGCCACTTGTGTCCCCACCTGGGGGGATTTAGCACTAAATCGAAACTAAAGAAGGTACCGCGGCTTGTACCCAGACTTTATGGCCGATGACCCACCGAACATTCTATCCAGCACAATAAACGATTGCACCCAATGATCCACAAGGTAGTTCCCACACACGCTTGCATTTCTAGGGCTGACCGTGCCTACGCGAGATAGGTTTGCAACCATCATTCCAAAGAGAGGGAACCAGAATGTTCTCAACGTCATCGTCTAGTGCACGTTGTGTTCAGCTGCGATGACTTACAAGAAGATGCGCAATGTAGCTCTCATTTAATCTCACTCACGTTTCCACCTAACACCGAGATAGCACACGAAGAACGCCCACGGCATTTCCTGGAAGGCCATGAGAAAACTCGCCAAGAAACGTGCGACAACCGCCAACAACAGGAAGCGAACTGTTCCGGATTGTCCCTCGGCCGAATCGTCCGATGTGTGCCTTTTGCTTTCCGGGGTACTTACGAACGCGAACTAAAGTCTCCTAGGGCGAAGAGCAGCTATCATCAGAAGACGAAGAAAGCCCATCTTCTGATGACGAAGGGCACCTGCCCCGAGGGGATGAGGGACAGTCGTCCTCTGAAGATGAACAGCGACCTCCTCCAGAGGGTAAGGGAAAACGGCCTGCTCAAAACAACTGGCAATCTTTCAGCTGCAACTTGTGTCCGGACACTTTTCTAACCGCGGAAACGCTCACTATGGTAACCCATCTACGACTTGGCTCACGAATTCACTCCTAACTCGCCCTTGAACAGCATACGAAATTCGTCCACTGTTGGAGGTGTGGGTACTGTCGGAATCTACCTCCATTCTCCAGTGTATCGCTCTGGCGAGAGGTAAGCACATGAGAATCAAGCCCCATTTAGCGGTGTGTGACGCAAAAATTTCTATAGCACCGTGTGACGGCCCACGGGTTTGTTGAATAGGATGAGAACCACGGATTTGGTGTTGGCGTGACTGAAAGAGGGGCTACTACCTCCACCGTCTGTTTTTCCCGGTAATAACGTACGAGGTTGTTCTTCTACAAAGTGCTTGCTTCGATGGTAGATCGCGCCATCTGGTGGCCGCTAAAATTGAGCGCACGCATTGGCTCGATGTTCGGTATAAACACGTAGGCAGTTGTGGATAATCTCGTGATGACGCATACAAAGAATCATAGTATAGTACACCGTTGAAAAGAATCGTGGGAAAATGAGTGCGTAACGAAAATGGTTCCTGAACATCATGCACGCAAACCAAGCTTTAACTGCGAATCTTCGACCCACAGCCCGGCAAAAATCTTGGACGATCCCAAACAATCTACACGTTTGAGACCACCCTGGTAGGCAACGGATCGCGCCTCTTCCTCCAACTGTGAAGCAACACGTTCACGCCATGAGTTGGCTACGATCCTCGCATTGTCCTCTCCATGAGACTTGACGATGTCCCACTCGGCTATCGTGAGTTGCAGTTGGAAGTAGCGATAGATCGCGCGGAAGACGTTCGCTGCCTGGATCGGGCGATGCTTTCTGATGGTAATTGGCTCCCAGTTCCACCGTACCCCTGGTTGGTCGATGAAGCAGAACTCAATGTGTAACACATTTGTTGGAGGGTTTGTGGCCGGCTCCCGTGCGTTTGCGAAGAAGTGTCCATCATATGAGATATGTCTCGCCGTTTCGACAGGGTCGGAGACATCCCACTCGATTGGCGTTTCTTTTGACAGAAGGCGGCTTGGAGTAAGCAAGAGGTTGAGTGTAAACCCAGATTGGTGGTGAGGATCTGACCAGTCGAAGGAAGATTTGGATGAGATGGAGCTCGGAATACGTCCCAGACCTACAGTCCCATCGTTTCCGTCCCCTACGTCAACAATACGCGGAGAGCGCGGACTGAAGTCTGCAAACGGGTTGTGCGGGGGAAGCTGGGATGCGGGAGCAGGGGTGTAGGTCAGAACTCCGTGCGGGAAATTCCAAATACACTGGGACGGTGGGTTGGTCCACAGGTCTCGCAGAACTGAGTCAGGGACCCAGTTTTGGTGGGGAGTTCGTGGCACTGCGGAGGGTGGGGCCAAGTAGGGAGCGTGATTGGTTTGTACCGTGGGATTGACTGGAGGAAGGGTGTCACAAGTGGATGTCGGGGTATAGACCGGGAGCGCGTTGACTGTTGACACATGATTGAGTATTTGGTAAAGCAAAGGAACGGTCTGGGTACCTGGCAACGGTAACGTGCTCAATGGGACTGTTCGTGCAATGGGGGTCTTCTTCGGACTCTTGGGAACCCGTGGAGGGTTTTGTTGGTGTATCACCACATATGGGGTAACCTGCGGCTTAGGTTTGTCCGGCCGTGGAGGAGGAAGACGTGGGCCGGGCTTATACTTGGTATTGTCTACAGGGCGTATGGTTACGGACAATTAGAGAAGCGTGGTGAACTGAAGGGAAGAGTTCGTACCTATTGGATAGTAGTAGAGAGGAGTACTGGTGGGGAACTTGTCCGGTAGACATCCGAGTTTCTGTGCGGCTCGACCGAGCCAACACAATTTGGGCTCTCTACTCGAATATCCAGCCATTCAGAAGTTTGGAGAGAGAAGGAAAGGAAGGGGGCGAGTCTTCCACCCTCATCTAACGTCAGGTCTTATACTCGAGGACGGTGGCGTCGCGCGTCCAAGAGTAAATCATGGAAAGCACTGTACTGAATTGCGATGGTCTACGAAGGTGGTAGGCCGACGTGTCCGATTAGAACATAACTTTCGAAATCCTGAGCGTGGAAAATGACATATAATTCGGTATCATCACATCAGGGGCATATGGGTAGGCGCGATTAGCTCGTGCCCCTCTCATTGATGGAGCATGTAGGGTAGTGTTGTCACGAACTGAATCAAGCTGAATGGGGACCGTCCATAAACGAGGATGTTTTGTCGGACTTCCCATTCAGTTGGCCACTTCGATTCGGTTCAGATTCAGTTTGTGGCAACACTGAATTCCAGGGGCTTTCCTTTGGGAGTCCCGAGATCGACGAGCCCGCCGCCGCACGGGGATACCCTGAGATACATAAATGGTAACCGGTAAATCGTCAAAGAGTCGCGCATGTGGCGGACTGGTCACGAGTCCGGTAGGGCGGACCGGGAGTGAAAACTCCTCGAACGGACCGCTCCCTTCCTCCCATCGGTCGAGGCCCACACTCACTCGGGAGTAACCCGAACGGCTTGAGCTTGAGCCCTTGTGCATTGAATCATTGAAGACACATGTGCGACGCAAGCTCTGCGCACCTGACTGCAACAAACCGTGCCAGGATCCTGGTAAGTCCATATGCATATAATCCGTCACGAGCTCCGGTCGAGGAAGCAATGGCGGATAGATATAAATGTCCTCGATTTCTTCGCGGGTGTGAATAATGGCTCCGCCTCGGCGATAAAGAACCTGTGTGGGTTGTGGAACAATAATGACAGGAACGCCCATAGTTTACGAAGCTGTCGGCATTGTTCAACGTTCAAGCTCAAGGTTCAGTGACCCAGGGCGGCATCAGCAAAACCGTCAAACTGCTGAGGTTCTGTGACACTCACTATAAAAGAAAGCAGTGCGCGGAAACCTAGGATCACCCGGCGTCGACCCCCGCACCACAACACAGCACCACACGAGCTTTGTTGAAGATTATCCTTGCCGTAATGGTGTGATGTTTGCATCGGCACTGGCCGTAAATCCAACGCTAGAAGTCAAAGCCAAGCCAAGGTTACACATAACCATGGTCCATACGAGCCTTTCGAGTAAAGGCACTAGTTTTCCACGCAATTCAAAACCAACGCCTGCCAAAACCAAATCCTGTGGATTTGTATGGCAGTGAGGTTCAGACCATTCGGGGGGGAAACTATTCCGATTGGTTTTGAATTACACGGGACCGACCAGGCCCTTATCGAATATCTGGGGCACCGCCGCATTCATAAGGTTATGATCAACGAGACTACCACTGTGGGAACTGGCGTCACTTATAGTAAGTACCCAATGTGTACTCGTCATTGCCCACGGTACTTCCCGGGAAAAACGGACACATGATTTTGTTGGCACTGGTGGAGTACTGAACACCCCTGGGTACTGATTAGTCCAGTTTCGTCACATGAATCAGCATGATATCAGTGTCCCGTGAGGGTACTTTTTGTCAGTAGCCTCGCTTCCCACAGTGTACGGATTGTCATGTCGTGCTTTATGATATCGTCCAAACTCAAGAAGCGAACCGAACTCGTATTCGATAGTATCAGATCGGTTCATTCAGCTCCTCTACATCCTCTCCGCTCAAGGCCACATCACCTCCTTACTTCCAGTTCCACAATCGCACCACTTTCCCGTGCAAGCTTACACCGGTCCCCAGTTGCAACCTCTTGAGAACCTACCAATCCGCTTCCTGTGGTTTGCTCTATGTCCCACCCCTACCCCTCTTTTTATATCAACTTGAATACGTGCAAACATCGAGCCCAACGCATTGTACAGGCATCCACCACTCAAATGACCACCCATAATTTTCTCGCGACACACTTGTCCGCCCGCTTAGATATTTGACTGATAGCCACCATACAACTCAACATTTCGCTCATTATAAGGATTTCTCGATATCTCGAGAAATACGGTTGCAGCAACCAATCCGCGTGTCGCTCGGAGGTGTCACGTTTACCACCCAAAGAACCATCCATAAAAGGGAATTTTGTCACAATTGTCACATTTTCGTCACGGACGGTGCGTCTCCCTTCGAGCTGAGCGGGTAAAAAAAAACGGAGCACCTGGAATTGAACTTCAGGGCTCCAATGGGGGTCTCAATGGCTTAACCACTGTCCCACCAGCGTTAGGTTACAAGACCGCACTATAAATATATGAGTGGCATCACAAGCAATTTCTTGGATTTGTTCGGAGAGGCCACCCGATTTGTCACGCATACCTGTAACGCTTCCCACCCACCCGTCACGCTTTTTCGCTCCCCTCTCGGTTCTTTGATTTTTCCACAACCTATGGGACATAAGAGCCTCCTTTGTACCCTACAGATATCTTCTTTGAGTCCAAGCGAGTCCCCCATAAAAATGCCACCAGTGAGAATTTTCGCCATACCAAGACCTCAGGATCCCGCATTTGCAAACGCGCCGGTTATCTCTCAAATTTTCAATAAAAACTACATATCTTGGTGAAGGTAGTAGCAATGCCCACCCCGATTTTTTCTACAGTAGATACCATACGAGTACAACCACATATAAGTTATAGCAGTTCTAGGCTAAGATCTGCGCTCAGAATTGCCACTGGTTCGTTGAGTGGTGGTGGTCATTTGAGTGGTGGATGCCTGTACCTCTGTTCTTCTCGATCTCGATTCATTTTCCCTCGGCTCTCTCAACACGTACACCTTTCTGTGAACTGTAAGACTGCGTGTCACTACGTACAGTAGAGCTGTTTGCTCGAGTCGTTTAAATCACTGCTGCGAACATCACCCTT
>MU117995.1:40035-174961 GCA_014904855.1 Thelephora ganbajun
GTACACCTTTCTGTGAACTGTAAGACTGCGTGTCACTACGTACAGTAGAGCTGTTTGCTCGAGTCGTTTAAATCACTGCTGCGAACATCACCCTTCCCTTTGTTCGTACATTTGGATCTCCATATCTTCGTTCGATGTCTTACCACCATTCAACAGCTAATATAAATTCCGGATTCATCCCAAACCACTGACAATGCTCAAGTCCATTCAAGAAATACCTATCGGCTTTCCAGTCCAGCGCATTATCCCCCGCGAGGACGTCAAGTTGCCTAACGCACCCCGATAGCACGCATAACTCCTCGTCAAGCAGAGACCACTCAGGGTCTGCGGATGTTAAATGCAATACATCGAACTGACAACCTTTCACTTTTTGGTACTGTGCAAGCTGCATAAGGGTCTCCACCGCGTCCACGTCCTGGAGCTGTAGCTGTCGAAAGTGGAGGATGCATTTACGTATGCCCCCCGGGCGTTGGCGATCGTCCCACGGATGCATTGAAGAGGGTAAGAACCAGGAGGGTATCGCAACGTCCGAGAGGATCAGAGTATTGATCTTGGAAAGGACTGTGGGGGTCACGAAGTCCCCAAGGTCCATGCGGCCCTCCAGGCAGAGTATTTCCACCGAGCCGCCCTTGCTGATCTCTTCGACACATTCCTTAAGAATAGGTTTCATATGGGAAAAGTATATGGGTTCCCTAAGGGATTCGAGGTCATCGTTGCGAAAATGGAACATATACAAGTAGATCTTGGTTCCCCTGGCATTTGTGAACTCGATGACGAATCGGAATCGACTACTTTCGGTGAAGTGTTCGTCGGAAGGCTTTATCTTTACGCGCCGGACATCGGTGAAGTTTGTTTCCCGGAAGTGAGAGGCTGGGAACATATTGCCGATTCGCATGCCATCCGAGTTGTGCCCAGTCGAAAAGAGATTCAACACGATAGAACAGGTTGAGGGGCAGGAGATTTGGTCGAGTAATTCGCTCAGGTTGCCGTTTATTCCATGCCCTTGCGTGAAGGAGCGAAGGTGGGGGAGGTGAACGACAAAGGATCCGCGTGTTCCAGGACGCTCAACCGGCATGTTCGGGTAATCAATGTCGATGGCTTCCAGCATCGGACAACTCCGAAAAAGATCGACGAGCAGGTGGACGCCACCTCCCGATTTCCAGTAATTGGGTTCGTGGAAACCGAATTGAAAGTGTGTGAGGTGAGGAGTGCGGAGGCGAAGACCGTCAATGGTATCCAAAACGGACAGCAACGTTAGAGAGGGGAACATTTCGACTCGTCGTTCGAGGTCCGCCACCTGTCCTGCACCAAAAAAAGCAACAGAACCCGTCAACCCGAAGTCCCCCAAGGAAGGAAACGAGCGAATTCCCCAATCAGGCTCCAAGGTTTGTATGCGGCAGTTTATCGACACGATTTGGGTGGTCTTATCGCGGAGGAGTGCGAGGAAGGGCTCGTCAAGTTTCGCATCCAGAAAGATGTGAATCGGCGCCTTGCAGACCCTCTCTAAGTAAGCCTTCGACTTCTTGAGCGGTGAGAAAGCAACGTAGGACCACAACGTCGGAGTAGAGAAAAGCATCGCCCGCCAGTGGTGGCAGACGTGGGTTGCTGTGATGGGATCGGCATCGGGCAGGAAAGAGTTTATTTCCCGGAGCAATTCGGGATGTAAGCGATAGACCAGAGACTTGTAAGTGTTGATACGTTGGCGCAACATCGACAGGACATGATGCAGCTCGATTTCAAGGGATCGCATCTGTGGTGGAGCGTAAGATGAGGAGGACAGTCTCCGGTTCAATTCACCGTTACCGTTGGCAGATTTGTTGATAGCTCGTGGCTGAGGAAAAGGAAGATAACGAATGATTAATGACCGTTGATCAACTTTCAACGGACATACAAGAGCCGCACAGTACACACCATCCAGTGTCATCGCTCACTCGTGCGAGTTTCACGCTGAGAGATCGGAATACCTCGGTAATCCCATGTTCAGGAAGAGGGTCCACGTTTCCAGAAGACTCGGGGTTGGTCATGTGTGCCGGCTAGATGGTCGTTGAGCGGGATCAACCACCAGCGATTCTGGTTGACGAAATCAACGCCGAGTGACTCGGAACGAAAGCGACGACCAAACCGCGGCCATTCGCCAAGATTTGGTCAGGTCAATGGCATTACCTGGCCGACTATTGGCCGGCAGAATGCTGCTACAGAAAGGAGAGAATCCTCCGAAGGGTAAGGAAAAACGGCCTACTCAAAACAACTGGCAATCTTTCAGCTGCAACTTGTGTCCGGACACTTTTCTAACCGTGGAAACACTCACCACGGTAGCTCAACTACGACTTGGCTTACGAATTCACCCCTAACTCGCCCTTGAACAGCATACGAAATTCGTCCACTGTTGGAGGTGTGGGTACTGTCGGAACCCACCTCCGTTCTCCAGCGTATCGCTCTGGCGAGAGGCGAGTATGTGAGAATCAAGCCGCATTTAGCGGGTGAGAATACGGATTTGGTGTTGGCGTGACTGAAAGAGGGGCTACTACCCCCACTGTCTGTTTTTCCTGGTAATAATGTACGAGTACGATTGTCGAGCAACCGCGATGGAAAACATTCTTAGGGGGTTACCACCATGGTCAGACAAGATCCTTGTTGTTTTGCTACAAAGTGCTTACTTCGATGATAAATCGCGCCACCTGGTGACCGCTAAAGTTGAACATACACATTGACTCAATGTTCGGTATGAACACGTAGGACGCATACTAAAAATCGTGGTACAGTACATCGTGGAAAAAAGAAAAGGTGAAAAAATGAGTCCGTAATGAAAATGATTCCTGAATATCATGCACGCAAACCAAGCTTTAACTGCGAACCTTCGACCCACAACCCGGCAAAAATCTTGGACGATCCCAAACAATCCACACGTCTGAGACCACCCTGGTAGACAACGGATCGCGCCCCTTCCTCCAAGTGTGAAGCAACTCGTTCACGCCATGAGTTGGCTACGATCCTCGCATTGTCCTTTCCGTGAGACTTGACGATGTCCCACTCGGCTACCGTGAGTTGCAGTTGGAAGTAGCGATAGATCGCGTGGAAGACGTCTGCTATCCGAATTGGGCGAGGCTTTCTGATGGTAATTGACTCCCAGTTCCACCGTACCCCTGGTTGGTCGATGAAGCAGAACTCAATGCGTATCGTATTTGTCGGAGGGTTTGTGACCGGTTCGCGTGCGTTTGCGAGGAAGCGTTCGTCATCTAAGATATGTCTCACCGTTTCGACAGGTTCGGAGACATCCCACTCGATTGGCGTTTCTTTTGACAGAAGGCGGTTTGAAATAAGCAAGAAGTTGAGTGTAAACCCAGACTGGTAGTCAGAATCTGAGCAGTCGGAGGAAGAATCGGATGAATTGGATGAGGTGGGGCTTGGGATAAGCCCCAGACCTACAGTCCCATCGTTTCCGTCCCCTACGTCAACAATACGCGGAGAGCACGGACCGAAGTCTGCCAACGGATTGGGCAGGGGAAGCTGGGATGCGGGAGCAGGGGTGTAGGTCAGAACTCCGTGAGGGGTATTCCAAGTATACTGGGAGGGTGAGATGGTCCTCAGGTCTTGTAGAACTGAGTCAGGGACCGTGTTTTGGTGGGGAGTTCGTGACACTGCGGAGAGTGGGGCCAAGTAGGGACTGTGGTTAATTTGTACTGTGGGATTGACCGGAGGAAGGTCGGCGTTTAGGGTAACACAAGTGGGTGTCGGGATGTAGGTCGGGAGCGCGTTGACTGTTGACACATGATTGAGTGTTCGGTAAAGCAAAGGAACGGTCTGGATACCTGGCAACGGTAGTGTGCTCAATGGGACTGTTTGTGCGACGGGGGTCTTCTTCGGACTCTTGGGAACCCGTGAAGGTTGTTGTCGGTATGTCGTCACGTATGGGGTCATCTGCAGCTCGGGTTTGTCCGGCTGTGGAGGAGGAAGGCGTGGACCGGGCTTATACTTGATATCGTCGCTATAGCCACGGCCGCTGTCTACGGGGTGTATGGCTATGAACAATTAGAGAAGCGTGGTGAACTAAGGGAAGAGTTCGTACCTATTGGATAGTAGTAGAGAGGAGTACTGGTGGGAGACCTGTCCGGTAGACATCCAAGTTTCTGGGCGGCTCGACCGAGCCAACACAATTTGGGCTCTCTACTTGAATATCCAGCCATTCAGAAGTTTGGAGAGAGAAGGAAAGGAAGGGGGCGAGTCTTCCACCCTCATCTAACGTCAGGTCTTATACTCGAGGACTGTGGCATTGACTCCGCCTCAGTTGTGGCGGGCAATAATGACAGGAATGTCCACAATTTACGAAAGCTGTCGGCATTGTTTGGTGATGCATCGGTGGTTGGCGGAATCAAAGCATCAAAGGCAGGGTACAGGAATGACATTTCAGTGTAGAGACACGTCTAGAGCTGCTAGCTTCATGAATGTGTGGAAGAGAGAGAATACAAGAGATGTCACATATTTCGTTAGAGGGCAAGGGTGCGAGAGGAATGCATATATTGGGAAGGTTTCTAGGGTTAGGGTTAGGACTAATTACCGGCCAAAAAAAAGAGGCCTGCCCAGCCCGAGGGCCGAAGCAGGACAGGGAAATATTTAGAGGGTGCATGAGCCGAAGCCCATACAAACCACAGATTTCCTCTGGGGACAGGGTCGCCGTGCTATGGAAGAACCCTACAGCCCGTAACCCCAGTACGTGAAGGGGATCACGCCCTCAAGGTAAGTATGAGGAATTGGAATCATACCACCCGAACCTTTATACTCCCCCACGCCCGCGCACGGACCATGTTTGGTCCAGTTTATGTCTCGTCCTTCGCTTTGCATATGACACTCCGTTCTCGTCGTTTCGGATCCGACGGCTCCATTCTCCGATAGAGGTCCTCTGCATGAGAAAACCGCGAGCATACTGCTGTAATACCCCCGGGAAATTCCCCAGACGGTCGAGCGACGCAATTTTTTTTTCGCTCGCGATGGTACCACGCGGATCCGGAGAGCGTGAGTGATGCGAGATCACTACCTGAAAATAAATGGCTGATAGCTCCTTCTCTTCCCTCATCCTCGCTCTTCCAGAAACCCTCTTGTCACCACCATGACCACCAAGAGCAAACCCGACGAGCTTTCTCCCGTCTATAACGACGCTTCCATCTCCGGACTGGCTTCCCCTATGGATCAAGACGAACTACAGCTGGTAATGCGTCTTTGAAGGATGGGGGAGATTCTTTATGCATCGTGTTCTGCTGCATCGTATCGGTAACGTCCTATTCTTGGTGTTGCACACTGGAATGGCTACGGGTATCCGTATCGCATCCTACGGTCGAGATGCACACGGATTGAGATCACACCGTTTGAACCTGATCAGCGCTCATACCTGCGTAGGGAAGCCCCCAGCGTTCTTCACCACTTTCTTACCGTCCCCTCTCTCTCATGAGGGGGGGCCAATACAGGATTACTGATCCTTTATTTTTTACGTTGTGTTTAGGCAAAGTTGGGGTACAAACAAGTATGTTTCTTAGAAACGACACCTCCCACTTACCGTACTAACTCTCTACAGCAACTCCATCGTAGCTGGAACCTTACCGAAAGTTTCGCCGCGAGTTTTGTCGCAATGAACTTTATCGGCGCTGTTAGGTATGTGCGGCCAACCAACACCTAGCAGAAATTGGAGTTGGATAATAACACAACGAACAGGGCAGGCTTCTTCCTCGGCTTACTCGCAGGTGGTCCGGCAGCCGTTTGGTACAATCCCACAAATACCCCGGAGATTCGGGCGTTTCGTTGATGCACTTTAGGTCTTCATACATCATCACCTTCATGTTCATGATGATTACCGCTGCCGTTCTGGCAGAGATCTGTTCGGCCCTACCCCTCAGTGGGTCCATCTATATATGGGCTGCCGAGAGCGCCGGTTCCAAGTATGCCAGATTTTTCGGTTTCATTGTCGCCTGGTGGTCCTCGACCGCCTGGATGACATTCGCCGCCGGTAATTGCCAGGTCAAGTCCCACAGTCCCACGGCTTCAAGCACCGTACTAACCCCCCGGGCATACGCATAGACCACTGCCAACTATATTGTGTCTCAACTCTCCGTTTGGGAGATCGATTTCCCAGGAGGGACACACAACGATAATGTCAAGTGGCGTGCCCTGATCTGGGCCATCTCCGAGGGTATGTTGGTGGTGTCCATTGCCATCAATTACCTTCCCCCAAGATTGTATTCGCTCGTATTCAAGTTCTCCGTTGGGCTATATTTCGTCGATTTCCTCCTGTGCCTTATCTGGCTTCCCATCGGGGTGTCAAAAACGTACGGCTTCCGCTCCGCGAAAGAAGTGTTTACGGCAACATGTCAGTGCCTCCCTTGAGTCGATATTTGACTTGTCTAACAACGCGAAACTGAATAGATAACGGCACTGGTGCCCCTGCTGGATGGAACTGGATCTTGTCTTTGTGAGCCTACACTGTTGGGCCCTTCCTCTCTATGCTCACTCCTTGTAGTTTATTCACATCCGGAACGATAATCGGCTTCGACGCTTCTGGTCACATCGCAGAGGAAACCCGTAACGCCAGGCACGTTGAATCCTCTCTGGCTATTCCTTACCTTCTCCTGACACCAAACTGCAGTGTCGTTGCCGCTCGCGGGATCCTGACCAGCGCCTTCGCTACCGGAATCATGGGGTTCCTCACCACAATCCTCTTTTTATTCTGCACTCCGGATTTAAACACCCTCTTTTCTTTGGATGCTCCCCAACCCTTCGTTCAGATCTACGCCATGGCGTTGGGCAAGGGACCTAGTATTTTCATGACCGTCATCGCAGTATTGGGCTTGATCTTGGTAAATCCCCTTCCGTCACCTTACCGCTCAAAGATTGACATAACCTTGCACAGAACACTAGTGTCGCAGTCGTCGCAGCCTCCCGTCTCATTTTCGCCGTAGCCCGTGATGGTGTCCTGCCTCTTTCTTCCTGGATCGGCAAAGTCGACGAAGACAAACAACCACGAAACGCCGTGACGGTCATGTTCGTCTTCGGTGCTGCCCTCCTTTGCACGATCCTTCCGAGTCAAGTCGCCTTCACTTCCCTTATCTCTGCGGGTGGCATTCCTACTACGGCCGCATATGGTCTCATTGCGCTGTTGAGGTTGATCATGACCCCGGATGATTTCAAGTCATCAAAGTTCAAGTTGGGCCCCTTCGCCAAGTACTTTTACGTCGCAACGGTGTTTTTCAACGCCATAGTATTTGCTGTCGAAGTTTCGCCGTTCTTCTTCCCAGTTACTGCCGCGACACTCAACTTTGTGAGCGAATTTGATCGCAATTCTTTTGTGAATGCAGATCTGATCCGTTCTTTGATTCAAATAATAGGCAGGGGTCATTTTGGGCGCAGTCACCATCTTCGCGATCTTGAGTTGGTGGTTCATTCCCGAAGACAAATGGCTTCCCAGGGAACAAGTCGTCAAGGTTTTGAATACCGCCGACGAAGAACCCATCGGTTCAACCTAAGCAGAAAGTCCAAGCTTGCGAAACCCTCCTCGCTTTTTGTCTCAGAGTTTCTATGAAGGAGTTTGTGCTTGGCGACTATAAAGGGCGATTATAGGTATACACGTTAACCTACAACTTTTCTTGGTATCAACAGACGCAATGTGATGCTCGATATACGGTGTTGCGGACCCCAAGGCCCAGTCTAAGCGTTATAGGTCCTTTTTCTCGGAGGACCTCTTTGCTTCCCTCTTAGCCATCTCCTCCTCGACCCACTTTCCAGCGCACTCAGCAGCCCGGTGTGGCTGGTTCTTGTGCATCAAGAGGTACCCCTGCAACGCAGCCATCGAAAACTCTCCCTCAAGAATCGACTCCCTGAATCGTTCCACGAGAACATCGAGCTCCTCAAGGGATATTTTGACGTCGCGCTTCCTTCGACGAGTGATCGCAGCGAGAGATTGATCCCGCACTTCCGAGGGCAACTCGACGTCGATGAGTTTCTCGGTTTCTGCGTTAACTGGGGTACCGTAACCAGAGTCCGAAGTCTTGCGATCGTCGTCGTCCTCTTTTGAGGTCGTGGTATCTTTGGACGATGACCGCTGGGTGGAGGAAGTACGAGGGGTGGGGAGGTAGAACCGCTTGAACAGCTCTCCAATTTGGTATCGACTTGCTAGCTTGAACTCGACGTGGACATCCATCCTTCCGGGACGCCGAAGCGCGGCGTCGAGAGCCTCATATCGATTGGTAGTCGCAAAGAGCAGGCGTCCCTCCTGAGCTCCAACTCCATCAAGCGCGTTCAAAAGCCCACTCAACGAGATCCTACTGGTTCGCTCCTGAGGAATCGCAGACGGATTAGGATTAGAACCCCTGAGTTCTTTAGATTCCTCTCCTTCATCAGGAAGATCCCGACTGAGCGTACGATGAAACGCGGCGTCGATATCTTCCATTAACGCGATACAATGTTCAGGAAGGTCCGCAATGAGCTCTTGCAAGGAATTGTCGTCCAAACCGGCTCGAGAGAGGGAGATGATATAAACGTCCAAATTGAGTTCCCCGGCAATGCTTTGAATCAGGGACGTCTTTCCGGATCCGGGAGCTCCATACTATACAAAACAACCCAAACAGACGATCGTGGAATGACGTCAATAACGGCGAAACTTGAAGTGTGGGCGTATGGGCAGATGTAGATGTGACTTACGAGAAGGTAGCCTCGGCGGAATGGAATTCCGCGTTCCGAGTACCATTCCTTACTATCCAAGAAATCGAGGGCATCCTCGAGGATAGCTTCTTTCACACCGACATCAAGGATGATTGATTTGAGGGGACGTTTAGGACGAGAAGTAATGAGACGCCATTCGTTCCTAACGTCGGAAGCGTAGACTGAGATCTGCTCTTCTCTCGCCTTCTGCCAGCATACCCTGGCTTCCGCAAGAATGTCCTGAACCGTTTGGTGGTTCCCACCGAGGATACTAACATGACGGGTCGGCTGGCTGGTAAACCCAGAACGACGAACTCCTCTCACCTGAGGTGTAAAGATCGCGTGGAGTGGTAGCTCAAGCCCTCGGCCTTCGACCTCATTACCTTGACGTACCGCCGTTTATGCCAAAAAGTGGAATTGTAGTCGTACGCTACGATGAAGCGGACTTCTCGATCGTTCTTCGCGGTGCCGAAAAAATCCGGAGGGTCTTCCAGCCCAAACGACGAGGTGCTAGTGGCAAGTTTCCTCGCCTTGAGCCATGATGGATGTTGCGAAAGCCACACCATCATCCAGTCTACAAAAATAACAATACGATCAGAGCCTGATTCACGGGCGGCATCACAAGAGTAACCGAGTGTCACGCCAGTCGGTGGAGGTAAAATACCCACCATAACTGTCATCACCATCCTCGAGGTCGACGGTAATCCAAACCGAATCGACGATGGTATCCCAAGCCCGGAAGACGACCCTTCGACATGTCTCAAAGACACCACCGATGAGGAAGAGCTTAACCCAATTTTGGAATCCGGTGAAAGAGAGCAGGACGGTTGCAAGGTTCGCGATGGAGGGTTTCTCGGTGAGGGTGTTGGTGATGTTGGTGAGGTTCGCTGAGAGGTTGGTCAAGTCCATGTCGCTAATGTCAGTAGGGTGTGTGAGGGGAGAGAGAAGAGGCCCCGAGCCTTGCTGTTTTTCACCTCGGTGTGGCCTACCTTCTTATAACCGCGTTGCCGGTGGAACGGAGGCGCTGGCCTGACACCCTCGAGTCATGCAGTGAACGCATGAGTCGAGCCATGAGTCCGCTCAGAATCAGTCCGCTGATTTTATTTTCACGCCTACCCTATGGCTGTGCCGCCAGTTCACCTTCACCCACATCTACTCAGTCATCCTCGCGCATCCAATACTCAATGCACCCGTCGAAGTCGACAGCGGCAGTCCCTGAAGTGGACATTCCCCTCGCCAAAGGGTCACCGGTCACCGGTCAAGGTCAAACATGTGAGCATGGGAGAGGTATCGGGATTTCAGCTGGATGTGGTGACACTTCGTGCCCGATTGCAGCCGACCTCAGCCGATCGTCCGGTTCGCTAGACGCCAGCCAACTCCATCATCCGAACACCAGATAGGTCTCGACGCTCTTGTGGAAGGCACTGATAACTGGTAACGATTCCCAGGTTATCACCTAAAGTAACCCGATAAGACCTAGAGCTGCCATACATTCCATTCACTCAAGGGGCTCTAACTGGCTGAACAACCGCAATCAGTCGCGGGAAGTCACGTGATCTGCGTTAAGTGGATGTAAGCACTTAAGTACTTATCACATACTACCAGCGCGCATGATCTCACAATACGCCCACTAGATAAAACGCGAGTACCAAGGACCGGGGACTAGACTGGCGAGATCCGATCGGTCCACTGAAAGGTTGTTTATGCAAAAATTACGCCCAAAGAGACTAATAGCGCTAATGTTGTGGGCGTCCTGCGTATCTCCCTCCTTGATCTGGTAAATGATCCTGCTAGCTCGCCTGGAACCACTTAGGTCACAGAACTATCCTATTTCCACAAGCCGCTCCAATTATCTCCCAATACGGGGTTGGATTGTGGGTGCACGGATACCACCGTGGTAAGGTGATTGATCTGCGATCCTTCATTGCGTCAGACATCGCGAGATTCTTCCTCCTCATCGGAGGTTCCAACGCTCGTCAAACCGCCAAATTGTCCTTACGTCTCACGCCATGTCGATAAGAACTCCGACGGAAATCTCGTCTCCCCTAACCACCCGTTATGGTTCCCCAGTGTTCAGCGTATATAAACCCAGCCCTCCGGCAAAATCCAGGGTTAGGCAAATCCCAGGTCCTTGACAATCCAGTACGGTTGGTGGTTGGACTTGGCGGTGGGTCCCCAGAAAATGGATATCGTGATCCAGTGGTCCATCGCATATGGGCGAGCTTCTAGCCTAGAGCCCTCCAATCGTTTTGAAAGTCCGCACACCCCATGAGTCGTGCTATCGGCGCCACCGGTTCTAACCGATTCTCCACGATTAGACTCCAACACGAGGGTGGGGCGATTACACCAACACCCAATGCTTCGGACGCCTCAGAGACGAACGGTCGTCTGCAGTGACGGAGAAGGGAATCACCATCTTGTGCGAGCAGCTGGGCTGCAGACACACCACAGGCGTACTTGGAATCCTACATATCGGTCCGACTGCTTTTCCCTCGTGCCTCGCCAGTAGAGTTTGGCGGTTAGATTCGGTGATCAACTAACCGCAAGTGGGGCACCGTACCCAGGGAACCCACCGTACCTCGCACCATATCGTCGGGGCGTAATCACTGGATCGCGAGACATTATGCATGTCCTTACATATGCGACGATTCAGTGCGTTCACGAAAGAGGGGAGGAGCGGGGAATGAAAAATAAAACAGGGGACTCGATGATTGCATCGATCAGCGCTCACGCGGACACGGAGACTTCCAATTATCCACCACGTCTCTCCGAAAGATTGATATAGGATTGGCAGGTTGACAGTGTACAACAAAAAGGGGAGTTGGCTATGCGGCGTGACATGGTGTGCATGAGAGAGTGCGTGGGAGGGGTAATTTACTGAACGTTCAACCGCTGGAAACAGTGATCGTGGTCAACGCTTATGTACCCACCAGCGGAAGTAGCTTACTGGCTTCAGAGCCTTGATGAGTAGCCATTCTTCGTTAGAAACGTCGTCCTTGAAAGAAGTCTAAGGCGAACAAAGGCAGAAGAAGAAAACAACAATGGCAATCAGTAACCAACCAGCATCCACACAGTTATTATCAATTTAGAAATCCAAACGTACCTTCAGAACGTCGATACTCTGCCTGGTGATGTGGCTGTAAAGCTCATCCTTGTCGTCAAAGTGTCGCCCGTACATCTTCGCAGACTGATACACAGCGTGTTCAATCTTCACTGCAACGCCGCCGCCGGCTTGCGACTTCTTGATAAGCTGAGGGAAGAAAAGTGGAAGGGACGTGTCAGCTTGAGCTCGGCCGAATTGACTGGTGTCAAACTCACGTCGTGGTTCTTGTGGTTGATTTCCAGTGATGTTCTGTACGAAAAAAAATACGGTTTCAGTAAAACCCCGGAGAAAGCGCGCCAGGGGAGGGTGGGTGGGTGAGAACGAAAAGGGGTACTCACATCTTTCCCAGGGGGATAATCTCCTTCTTCTGCGTGACCGGATCAATCTTCACAACGCACAATGGCGTCCCAACTCTCAAAGACCCATCCAAAATATCCACCCCCATAATAATCGGATCCCTCTTCGCAAACACTGCGATGATCTTCAACCTACACGGCCAAACAGCCTGTGGCGCCGCATCCCTCCTCTTCGCCTCCGTGATCTCGGCGTTGTACGCCGTGAAAGCGTCGAATAGGTGGTAGATGATATCGGCTTGAGAAGCCGAGCGGTCAAACGTATACGCAAAATGGAAGCAAACCAGTCCGACCAACCTTTGAACAACTTGATCCCCATCTCCTCCGCCAACCTTTCAGCTTCCTTGTCCACGGTGACATCGAAACACAGGATGCACGCCAGCTCCTTCGCCTTCTCCAACATCGTTGCGGCCCTCATGATATCCTTCTTGTGTACCGGCCCGATATTGATTCCTGACACAGGGATCTTACTGACCTTCAAGAAGTCCAAAAGCGCCTCCAACGAGCCGAGCGTGCTCGCCTGCACGCACACACCACGGCCAGACTTGTCGATTGAATTGAGCAAGGTCGTCAGATCGGACATGACTTCATCCATCAATTCATCTTCGTCATCGTCAGGACCGACGACGAGCAGTCGTGAACCAGCGATAGCCTTCTCCAGGTCTGGAGCGACGAGCTTGACTCCGAGAGCGGCCTTGACTTCCTTGTGATGGATGTAAGAGGACTAAAGGAATTGGTTAGTTCGGAGGTCGGAGATGCGCATGAGTGGAATCGAACCCACCTTGATACGGAGCTCCCGAAGTGGCTGTGGCGTGAGCAGAGCACGAACTTGTGTGACGATTGGCCCGTTCAGACCACAAACGACAATCTTGTCTCCTTCTCTCAGGATACCATTCGACAACACGACGTCGATGGTCGTTCCGAGACCCTCAATGACCTTAACCTCCAAAACCGTGCACTCCAACTCGGATAAGTACATTAATCTGTCACTCATCCTCTGTTGGGTGAGGTTAACCAACAACATGATCATGTCTGGGACACCCTCTCCTGTATGCGCGGACGTCGGCACCAGCGATACATTCTTGGCGAAGTTCTTGTTCTCGTAATACAGCAAAGCGTTGAGACCCTGTTCGGCGAAGGCAAGGATGGTGCTCTTGACCCGATGCTCAAACTCGCGCTGGACGGATGGCTTCTGTTTCACAAGGGAATCTTGGAAGGAATTATCAGGTATCGCCTCCCATCCATACATACGATCGATCTAAAATTTCCGATTGTTTGTGGGTGCACATCCGCAAAATGCGAATAAATGAATGAGCGAAGGGGTGTGATGAGGAGCCGAAACGGGAACGTTGAATTAGAGCGCTGGAAAACGAACTTTATTCAGGGCGACTATGAATGGCGTCTTCCTGTCCCTCAACAATCTAAGCGACTCCAGAGTCTGGGGTTCCAACCCATGCTACAAAAACAAGTGATCAGGGAAAGGTGTTGATATCATTGATGGAAAAGCAGCGATTTCCTTACCATGATATCGACGACCAAGATGGCGATATTGCACAATGAACTGCCACGAGATCGCAAGTTGGTGAATGATTCGTGTCCAGGTGTATCGATGACGAGAAGACCAGGAATCTTGTATTCTTGTGATCCGTCCTAAGAGCGGTCAATTTTCAACCCTGCTGCGCACAATCACCGAGGTCATTGAAGGAATACCTTGTTGAGAACGGCGGTCTTGGTCTTGATGGCGTCCACAGGGAAGTAAGTGGCTCCAATTTGTTGCGTGATACCCCCAGCTTCGCCCTCCTGGACATTCGTTTGCCTGATCTGAAGGCGGGGGTCAACGAATACTCCCTCGACAGCAAGACAAGCCCTGTAACAACCACCTACCTTATCCAAAAGCTTCGTTTTCCCGGTATCGACGTGTCCGAGAATACAACAGATTGGACTCCGTAAATCATCCTTACTCCTGGCAGCAAGGGCAACTTCGTGGGCCTTGGCCTTCCTCTCGGCCGCCTCGGCCTTCTTCTGAGCAGCCATTTGCTGTGCCTTAGAGAGACCTTCATCGGAATCTTCGTCCGAATCATCAGAATCCTCGTCCGAAGAGTCCCCTTCTTCGGACTCTGACGACTCTGATGAAGACTCCTCGGTAGGTTTCTTCGCAGGCGTAGCTTTGCTAGGAGGAGCAGCCTTAGCGGGTGCTTTCGTTAGCACAGGGGCGACCTTTTCGGTCTTCGCCGACCCGGGTGTAGGTTTTGGTGCAGCTGTCCAAAGAGTCGTCAGATTCCGGTGAACTCGACATGATCGGGCACATACCTTTGGGTTGAGCGGTAGGTTCGGGGGCTGGCTTCTCATCCTCGGAGGATTCGTCCCAGTCACTCTTGACGTCTACAGTGGGGGTTGGGGCCGTTTCAAGTTTCTCACCCCCACTCTCAGCATCCCAATCGTCCTTGACATCAGCGGGCTTCTCCTCCGGCGTTGGTGGCGAGGGTTCCGGCTCGGGTGAAAGGGCCTTTGTCGTCAGACATGGCGTCGATATCGGTGTCGACTCCTTCGTCGAAGTTCCGGTTTGAGGAGCTTTCTTCTTCTTGCTGCCGTAAGAGAACTTCTTTGAGGCACCACCAGATCCACCGGCCTGCTGTTGTTGCAATCCCTCAATAACGATACCAGAAGCGAGGAGGGCCTGCTTCCGCATCTCTGCGGCTCGTTGCTCCTCCCTCTGCTTCTTGGTCAACAACTTGCCCTCCTTCTTCAACTGCTCTCGCTTGGCCTGGGAAATGTTCAGCGGACAAAACCATCTCGAACTACACTCGCTAACCTTTTCCTTCTCTTTCTTCCTTTGCTTCTCGGCCTCACGTCGCTCCGCCTCCTCCTTTGCTTTCCTCTCTTCCTCTTCTATCCGCTTCCGCTCCTCTTCCTCCTTCCTACGAGCCTCCTCTTCCAACCGCTTCCTCTCCTCCATCAGCGCTTTCAAGGCACTCACACCACCTGCCTTCTTCTTGGGAGCAGCGGCAGGTTCCTCCTCCTTCTTCGCCTTCTTCTTTTTCTTCTTTTTGTTGCTCGAGGCACCAGCTGTAGGACCCTCTTCATCGCCCTCTCCATCCTCGTCGGCTTTTGGTTCCGGGTGTGCCGGTTTTGGAGGTTCTGAAGGGACAAGTTCAGCAGGAGCGGGGGCCTCTTCGACGGCGGTGGCTTTCTTTGCGGCGGCTTGTGCTTTTTTCTTCGCCTAGATAAAATGTGTTAATGAGGTGTTGAAGGGAATATCCACAGTGAAAATACAGAGACCTTTTCCCTCTCTTTCTTCAGCTTCTCCTTCTCCTTTTTCGATAACAGCTTTGGACCTGTGTCCTCTGCTTCCTCGGGGTCGTCACCAGGAGCTGCTTCCTCTTTAGACTCCTCCTTAGGCTCTTCTGGAGGGGGAGCGGCTTGTGCTGGTTCCATGTATGATCAGCATATAAGCATACCAGAGGATCGAGCACAGATCAACCGACTTGGCTCCGGGACATCATGATCCTCATCCTCATCCCTCGCGACCTTCTTCCCCTTGCCCTTTTTACCCTTTTTGGGTTTCGTTTTCGTTGAACCAAATTCTTCGTCAAGCAGATTATCAGGATCAATCTCAGCAGGCCTCTTCGGCGCACTGATGTCTCCTTTAGCGTTGGCAGCTTCCGTATCTGATCCTTCACCGGGAGGAGGACCATCGGCGAAGGATACATCGACATCCTTCTTCTTATTTTTGTCCTTTTTCTCTCCCTTTTTCTTTTGGGACGCCTTTATCGTAGACTATACGCCGAGGAGTCGTGCGGGCGTCGTGAGATAAGATTTGAGATCGAAGCGCCAATTGTTCACACCATTAAACCTCCAAAGTCCTCCTCTTCATCGGCCGGCTGATCCATCATGCCCAGAGCAGCAAACGATGAAAAGGATTTTGTTGAACTCGATGGGCCTTCATCGTCATCCGCGGCGGCAAGGGCGAGATCGCTATTAGCGACGGATGTTCCAGCCTTCTCCCTGTGGATTGATTAGATATGGTGCACAGACGAGATGAAGGAGAGTTGGACCAGTAATCGTCGTCGTCGGCCCTTTTCCCCTTCTTTCCTTTGTTCTTGGGCGGCATCAGAAATCTTCGGGAAAAATCCGGCAAGTTCGGATGGAAGTAAGGAATAGAATGCTTGGCCTTTGAAACACTGGTCGTTTGTTACGCTTCGTTTCCATCACGTGCCACCTTCCTCTAAGCTAATGCGATAGCAAGATACTGGATTCGCTCTGGATCCTTCATGATAGTCCTCTCCCCCTGCCTCGCCCTCTGTCTCGCCCCGTCTCTCTTGCCTGGCTCGGAACCTACCCGAGCTTTGACGTTATTAGCTCTCGGGTGTTTCCAGTGGCGCCATGCGGCTAAGGGAGCAAGTGCGGAACAGACGCCCTGCGCACCGCCCACCTGTCAAGTTCCCAACGTCGATCCCACGCCCAGTTTGATAAATGGTAGCCACGGGTTCGCCAAGTACAAAAAGGGTCAATAAGTCCAGTCATTCCCTCGACGCCCTTCCCCCTTTCCTCTCACCTGCTTCCACAATGTCGTTGCCCATTCCCCTCATTGGATCTGTCGTCCTCGGTGAGTTCTGCCCATCCTTGTCTCGACACGACGCGTTGCTAATTTGACGCGTCTGTCAGGGTTGACCAACTTCTTGGCTTTGGTCGTCCTCGGTCTCTCTGCGTACACCTTGAACGCAGTCGTGGATTCCATAGGTGTCTACTTCACCTACTCTGCCCTCGGCGTCGCCACCGCAGTTCTTCACTTGATTTATGTTACCGCCACGTGAGTTCCGTTCTTGGTGCGCCTCTATCAGAAACTCAGTGTTGTACTTAGGGTCATCGTCGATCGCCTACGTGTTGGCGCGTTCACATCCAAGCTTTCCGTTCAGGTTGGATTCTTGTCTTTCCTCTCCATCATGTGGCTTGCTACTGGTGCCGAGACTGCTGCCACCACCGTTATTTTCATTGGTTGCAATGAAGGCGGTAATGCTTCCTGTCTTCGTCTCTAGCCTCAATTCTAACAATATGTTGTAGTCTGTGGAGCCACTCGGGCAATCGCTGCGTTTGGTTTCTTCAACTGGGCAATCCGTACGTTCTACAGCTGGTACGATTGCGTTGGCCTTGCTGATCTGGAGTCTTCGTAGTTCTTGGATATGTCATCCTCCTCATCGCGCTCGGTGTCAGGGCCGGCCAAGCTGGACACAACGTTTGGATGACCGACGTGAAGGAAATCCAGTGGGTCCAAGAACCCGTCAGTTACGAAAAGGGCGACGTAAATTCCCCCAATCCCACTGTTGCCACCACCTATCCCCCTAACTCCGGTGTTCCCATCTTAACGTCTCAACCCCAGCAGTATGACGGAAACGTCCATGTCTAACCTAATACTTGTCCATTTCAATTGTGGTTGCCTGGATATGCAAGGATGTTCCCAATATGATAGTTCTCAATACGCGCCGAAGATTATTCACTGTCCTATCTCTGTCGGTATATAGTATCTGTCCCATTGAATTCAAGGAATCAAAACCATCACATTTAACGTGGGAAAACGCCAGTGGAACCTTTTCGCAGGCGTTCCGGATCTTCCAGCGGTTATCACAATGCGCGTTTGCTCGGTTTCCCCAATCCCCCCACGTCTCCTGTAATTACTCCCAAGTAGTGGCACGCCTATAGACCGTGGCGAGTGTCCACCATCATTCGGTTACCCTTCACCATGGACGGCCTCTTCACTTCTCTCGCAGATTCACTTGGTGCTTCCGTAGACCAGATCAAGGTGAGCGTCCACTTTCAACCAGAGCGAATGATCGACTCCCGCAACCGCCAACGCATACGGGGCGTCTTTCACAGACCCTCCAAACTCGTGGATTCTGACCTGGAAACCCGCAGCTGATTACTTGTCTCCTCGTTTCCTATCCACTCGGAAGCGTATTCGTTCGCGTGCCGTCGGTCGGACTCAAGCATGTCTTCAATATTTCCGTCACGTTGCTTTACCTCCTCGCTATGCTCAACATGTTCAACGCGTTTTTGCAACTTTTGTTGGATATCCTCGTGACGTACTACTTGGCCAAGGGTATGACGGATAAAAGGATGCCTTGGCTCGTTTTTATGTGCGTTCTTTTCGTCTTCAAAACGAAACGTATTTACTAAACGGGATGGTTTTTGTAGATTCGTGATGGGCCATCTGTTAATCAAGTACACATACACTTCCTTTGGGCATCTATCAATCCCCCTGACGATAATTCGAATAGCCATATCATTCGAGCCTTCTTCGATCTCAGTTATGAGACTGTAGAAGTTACAGGTCCCCAAATGGTCCTCGTCATGAAACTCACCACGTTCGCTTGGAACGTGTATGATGGCAGGCGATCCGCCGAGGTCGGTTTTCCACCTGCGTCGTCATCGCTTTCATCACAATTGACTCGCGCATATAGGAATTGGATAAGTGGCAACTCGAACGACGAGTAACAGATCAAAAATTCCCTTCCCTCCTCGCTTTCCTCGGATACACTTTCTATTTCCCAGGTTTCCTCGTCGGTCCATTCCTAGAATATGCCGAATACGACGCTCTGGTTACCGAGAAACTGTTCAAGAGCGCTACACCCCCCAGACACCTCCACGATCCCAGCTTCGTGCCGAAACGACTTCTGCCATCTGGCAGGAAACGTGTTGGATACTTTAAGCTTGTCACCGGACTTGTATATTTAGGACTCTTTGTCACTTTGTATGGCAAGTTCAGCTTTGCGGAGACGCTCAAGCCATGGTTTGGAAGAATAACCCTTGTGGAAAGGTGGGTCTTGAGAAGCAACGCACCGTACCTACCAGGACTGATGTACTCGACTGTAAGGCTTTTCTTTTTCCAGATCGCCGGGTTCTTTGAAAGATGCAAGTACTACGCCATCTGGACTCTCACCGAGGTCCGTGTCCGCGCTGTGCATAAACAATCTCTGTTGACTAATTTTTTCGCCTAGGGTGCCGCCATTATTACTGGTCTCGGGTTTACTGGGTACAATGACGAAGGCAGGACCCTTTGGGACGGAGCCGCTAATATCCGTGTCCTCAATATCGAGTTCGCCGAAAACTTTAAGATGCTGCTCGATTCGTGGAACATGAAGACGAACGTTTGGTTGCGAGAGTGCATCTACAAGAGGGTCGCAAAGAAGGGAGCCAAACCTGGATTTAAGAGCAGCATGATGACTTTCACCGTCAGCGCGATCTGGGTAAGGTTCACGCACCTCTTATGTTCCGATTACCGACCGATATTGCTTTTAGCACGGTGTCTCTCCAGGTTACTATCTCACATTCGTGTTCGGCGGTTTCGTCACCACCGCTGCTCGGCTTGTCCGTTCCGCCGTTCGTCCGCTACTCATCCCCGTTCCTGGCCAACCCACTACCTCCCCCTCCTTCAACAAAAGGATCTACGATTGGTCTGGAGTCGTTTTGACCGCTATGCTCATGAACTATGCTGCGGCGCCGTTCATGTTGCTGACGGTAGAAAATACCCTGAAATGCTTCAGTCGCGTGGCATGGTATGGGTATATCATCGTCGGAGGATCGTTATTCTTCTTCTATGCAGGAGGAACGAGGGCACTAAAGAGGGCTCAAGCAAAGAGGGTCAAGAATTATCAGGACAGGCTCGCCGATGAGAAGGAAAGGGAGAGGGAGAGGGAAGAGTCGGTCAATGGAACTATCTACGAAACCGAGGGTGGTAGCGGGGCCGCTACGCCGAGTAGCAGCGACGAGACTCATGTCGTCCCGCCTATCGCGCTGGTAGCAGAGGAGTTTGAGAAGCACCACGAAAAGATACTCTAGAGTGTAAAAAGCCCTACCCCCAACCGATTACTTTCTTGATTACGGTCCATCCGAGCGGCTGTGTGCTGATCATTTGTGTTCATGCTTTGGAGTGTACGGTGATATGATTGCTAGCAAACTCGCTTTTTCCACGTTGGCTTTCCGTCCTAACGTATCCTTCGTGTCTGAAGTCGATTCCAAGTCTTGCTGGAAGCAAACCCCAGATAAGGTCATCGGCTAACCAGATTTAGCTCGTGGCGGGGATTTCTAACTCGGTGAAACTCTGACTCGTTTCAGGTTTTTCATTTTCTCATTTTCAAATCCGAAAACAAGATTCGGCCAGGTCTTATCAGAGTTCTTCGCTCTTCCACTCGACCCATCACGTCGGTGCCCCCGCAGCGCTTGATCATGCAATTGATCATCCCTGATTGCTGTCTCGGCGAGTTTTGTCCTGGAATACACGTCGAAGGCCACAACAGGAGGGAAGATGTGAGTCCATACTGCTCCGCAGCGAGTTCAGGAGTCTAAGATTACTGAGGTACATGCTATCATTTACGCTTCAGGGTACCTACTATTCGAGCGACGACTGCGAGAGCAATGCTTACCATTACCATAATATGTACGTTATCTCATTGCTGACTGAGAGAACACATCGCATTAACATCCTCGTGGGGACACACGATGATCGTAGTGACGGAAGTGTCTTCTACCGGTACCCTGACGGGAGCGAGTATTACCGCCACAGAAACGGAAACATAACATTCAGACCTCCTGGAGGTCCTTTTGTGAAGACTGAACGGGCAGATCCCACAGCTGCTCCCACATCCACAATGGGGGATCAAAACCAGCGGCCATGGTATGATTGGCCGCCCAAATTGAATCTCTCTGTCAAGACCGATGGGGCCTCTGTTGTTATTCATGACCCTTCTGGTTCGACGGCCACTTTTGAACCCGTCGGGTCCAATGCCAGAGTAGATCTAGTTCCAGTTCACGATAGGTTCGTCTCCCTCTCCCTCCATTGTTATCAAATATAATGGGTTTGACTTAATTTCATACCATCCGTTCTGTAGGAGCCCGCCCTTAGGATATGCGCACTTGGACAGATTCGGCTCTCGGGCAACCCAGGGTGCGACCTCTGGAGTGCAGGAGTGGGTGAGGAAACAGGCCTTGGCGGATATCGTAAGTCGGGGTCGAGGTTAGAAAAAGAGAAGGATCTTGGAGGGGCCCGAAACGATATGATATTTACTTGGCATGGTATTCAGGCTTCGTATAACCCAACATATGTACACACTGTAACCTATCAACCACTAATAGTCCCTCGTGAGACCCCGATGGCGAACCGCCGAAGTGCAGCATCGGAATGGCGTTCGCACTGGCCCGAGAGAAGCATGTTCACCCACCCCTAATGCCACCGTGTTCGGTCCTCTCCTACTTACCAATACCGCCTTCCCCGCACTGCCCTACTGGATCTACCAGCTTTGGTCGAGGAGGCAAGAGTTTACCACGTGACGCGTGACCGGACGCGATCAGCTCAACCTAATTGAAAAACCACGCGTTATCTTCGTGTTCGCCTTTCACTCTGACTCTTCCACCTCATACGACTCCATTCCGTCACCCCCCTACGGAAGGACAATCGATGGGAGAAATACCCGAAGGCAGCTCAGCCACTTGGCCTGTACACAGTGAGTCGGGGGTTACCAACTCAAGAACCGACGCGTTCGGACGCTGATCCTTTACACGCTGATAGTCGAAGTACGCCTCTCCAGGAATTCAACAGCCAGATTCGATAGCATCCGACAGGCAGTTCACGAGTTTATCACAACATCTTTCGGCGCAGTCATCTGGCCTTCAACCGCCATCGACGGCTGGGAAACAATCCCGAAACTCGAGACCTCCGTAGAACGAATCTACGCCTCGGAATCCTCTTGTCCCAACAGATCCATCCCAATCTCTCAAGCGAATTTGCAGATCCACGTGTTCCAACCGTACCCTGACGACACCTACGATGAATGCACCGGAGGTGGAGACGGCGAAGAGGAAGTCGTCTCCGCCACCGTGTGCGAGATGCCTAGCAGGAGTTTGGAAGGGCTCTGGGAGAGTCTGATTTACGCCGACGGTACCAAGTCCAAGCTATTGGATTATATCTATGCGACGATTTCGCTCAGTGACGCGGACGTTGACTGTATGGACCCCCCTTTACTGACGTGGTTGAGGAAGTTGCCTGATTATATGCGTCTGATTTTGGACTTGCAGTCAACATCGTGTCATGGAATAGAGTGGTCCTTCTCCACGGACCTCCAGGAACGGGTAAAACTTCTCTATGCCGCGCACTCGCTCAGAAACTCTCGATTCGACTCGCCCACAGGTACGTGATCACCCATAAGACCACAACCCCCCAAAGCCTACATTCTATTCCACCCTTTCCACCCTGACTCAAAAACGCAAAACATCCTGCTCGCTCAGATATGACCATGCGAGACTACTAGAGATCAACGCCCATTCTCTCTTCTCCAAGTGGTTCTCAGAGTCCGGGAAGCTCGTTCAAGGACTGTTCGGGAGCGTTATGGAGATGATCGAGGAAGGGAACCGCTTTGTTGTGATTTTGATAGGTAGGGGAACCTTCCTCCGAGTTCGTCAAATCATAGCCAGGGATTGAGGCTTAATTGTTTCTCTAGATGAAGTGGAATCTTTGACTGCTGCACGGGCGGCTGCCATGGCTGGCACGGAACCCTCCGACGGCCTTCGGGTCAGTTCCACATCCTGGGGATTAGTCTCGCTGCCTGGCTGAACACGCATACGATAGGTCGTCAACGCACTCCTAACACAACTCGACAAACTCAGGCACAAAAAGAACGTTCTTGTAATGGCTACCAGCAACCTCCCAAAAGCTATCGGTTCGTTTACAAAATAACTTATCCAACCCCTCCATTTCCCCCATCCTCATCCCCACATCCGGCTCGTAGACTCTGCGTTCGTCGATCGGGCGGACATCGTCCAATACATCGATCTTCCACCCAAAGAAGCGATTTATCAGATTCTCCATTCATGTCTTCTCGAACTCATCAAACGAAAACTCGTCCAATCGACCGTACGTATCAGCGATTCGTTCTCCCCCTGTCCCTAACCCGTACTCGCGAACGCGGCCTGACACGTACGATCATTCACAGGAGGTTCCAGATCTTAAATACGCAAATTTCCTCCTACAAGATCACCCAGACGAGTTGCCCGATGCTCCGGATCGTGATACACAACTCGCCTTCAATTTGATGAAACTGGCACAAAGGTGTAGGGTGAGCGTCATCTTCCCCGCCTCACTTTCAACCGCTGAGAAGGGATGAACCACTCAGGATCACCAATTATCCGGTCGAGCTCTTCGCAAGCTCCCCGTTCTCGCATATGCCACGTACGGCGTCGCCTTCAACCAGGGCGTCACACCCGGGAGAGGAGAACCTCGACCAGGGACTCCAGTGGAGATCTGGCTGGATGCGATGGAGAAAGTTATCGACGACAAGAGATTGGAACGCGAGAAGATGGAGCTTTAAAACCCCACTTATCAACCCTTCTTGTTCATGGGCGGCAGAGACTCGAGGTGGCTCGCCAATTTTTTTTTCTATCGCTCAATTAGATGGAGTCACAAACACCCGAGGTGAAGGCCCGGAGATGGCCCCTCTGTTCCTTTTGTCTGTATTAGATGTAGTAGGACCACTGGATGCGATAATAGTACTGATCAAAGATCCAGTCAGTTACATTTCGAGGGTTACTGCAAAATCGAAGATGCTCACTGAAATTTAGGGTACGCAGTGGTCCGCGAGACAAGCAGGAGCAAATCGTGGAGGGGGTGGATATGGGAGATAGCAACAGAGCACGAGTAGAAAGCAAGCGAAAGCATCGCAGGTGCGAGAAGGAGCGGCCGTTAAGATTTCGATGACCCAATCTCTGCAATGGCGGGATCGAAATATTTCCCCAAATACTTCTTCACCTTCGGCCTCGGCCCTACTTCTCTCTTACTCTCCCGGAAATTCACCTTCTCCTTCCACACCTCCGGATCCACCTTCATCCTCTCCCGCTCATCCTTCATATATACATTCTTCCCTTCCCATATCCGCCTCCCCAGCCGCGCCTTATTCCTAGTTATAGTGTCGAACAGTCTATTGTCCGCATTCCATTTCAGGTCTGAAAGTGCGGCGATGTCTTGCTTCAGGATCCAGAGGTGTGTGGGGATGTTGAAAGTGGGTGAACGCGAACGTTTTAGAAGGGAGGGGGAGGTAGGAGAAGGGGAGGAGGATGGAGGGGATTCGGAGGCGGTGGGTGTATCTAAGGCAGAGGATGCTAGTTGGGGATCATACTTCGTCTTTGTCTGGTCGTAGTACGTCCAAACACGGTACTTCCTCCTGATGGACAGCTTGCAGGCCCAAATCACCCACCTCAGAAGTTCGGTATCATGGGCCCTGTTGGCAAGACCCTGTATCGGCCGTAACGTCCCCGTGTTAACCGCCACATGAGGAGCCGCGATCTCGCTCAAAGGCTTCTTCCTCAACTCGTTCCGCAACCGAAGCGTGCTCATATGCTCTTCGTGCATCAACTGCGTCGCGTAGTGCTTCGCGAGCGCAGGATACCCATGAGCAACACAATGTTTGACGAGTATATTGAAGGAGGTAGTATTCGGTTTCGCGGAAGGGGGTTTCCACTCTTGTTGGATGGGGAAGAAATCGTCGTCATCGTCATCGAAGATGTTGTCCGGTTTCCCGGGGACGGGGAGGGGGTTTGTCAATATTTCGAAGACGTACATCATCTTCGATATCTGACCCCACCGACCGAGCGTCTCGAGGAGGGAGTTAAGGGCACTGGTAGAGAATGGTAATACCCCTGGTGACGACTCGGCGGTGGATGTGGATGGTAGGGAGGCGGTATCTACCGGAGGAGAGTCCAAGTAACTCAAGTCCATCCCATAGCCTAACCTCAACAACTCCGCTAGACCTTGCGGGTCATGTACCTCGCTGAGTACTCGAAACGCGAGATCGAGGTTCATGGGTGAAGGGGGTATCCGACGATCGACCATTTCCCGAAGCGCCTGAATCGCAATATCCACAAGTTTGCGAACAACAGTCGGCCGTTCTGAACTCGAAGCGGGCAACGAGACCCGATGCGCGATAGCTTGAAGGAAGAATCCAAACGTCTGTTGGTTCGGTTCCAACCCCACCCTGCCCATATGATGCATATACTTTTGAATCCCAGCGTAGTGCCCGACCGCAGCGAATTGGGACATGACAAAGTGGTAATCTTCGATGGACGGGTTAAACCCCGCACCGACGATGTTCTGCATGATCTTCTGGAAGCGAGACTCGTAAGGGTGGGTAAGTTGGTGCCAGATGAGTTTGTCTTCCTGCAATAACCGAGCCGTATACGCGCGAATGTCGTCTGGTGGTGGTGTGCACGCGCGAAGCACGGCTTGGTGGATTTCTAGTGGAAGAGGGTCACCCTCCACACTGTTAATAGTCGCGAGGTATTGCCCGTAAATCTTCGTGTGGTCGGAATATGCGGCCTCCACGCTCCAGTTCAGCTTCGCCTCCTTCTCCATCTTCGCATCTACCTTAACCCTCCCGAGCGACCGTTGGTTGTGCATCCAATGGAATCGAGTTGGCTCATCGTGCGCCTCCAAGGAGAGAGCCGGAAAGGTGGTAGAGAAGCCGCAACGACATTGAAACGAAAGGTGGAAGGGAACGGAAACGGACTGGGCTCGTCTCTGGGTGAAGGCAAAGCCTAGGCTTTGCCAGGACCGTTTCATTCGGTCCGCTGGACGCGTTCCCCGTCGTGGGGATGGCCGGGATTTCGTGGGGATAGTTTTGCGCGCGGAAACGAAAGTGCAGCCGTGTTCACGTGGCATCGCGATTCCGGGTGATCGACATGATCCTCCGGTAGTACATGCCAATTCAAGATCATTTATCCTACTTGTGACCATCTCTCAGAGCCTCACAGTCTTTTCACAACTAGAAGGCCCTCTCGGCCCTTGTGGGCCTCTCCCATGTTGGACCCATCTCTGGTGGGATGGCTACGAAAAACCTATCGATGCGGCAGAGTGGAAACGATCCTACAGTAGTAGGCAATCGGAGTCGATATATCTACCACCTCTCTCGTCGAATTTAGGGCAGATTATTTCTTCAACACGGATGGAAGCTTTGACCTGGTATGGAGTCCCAGCAGAAGCGCAATTATAATCGCATCATGGTCCTAGTGAATCCGATAGCATCGTAGACCCAAAGGAGGGAAGGCAGACCCGAGACTAACCGTGCCACGCCCTGGAACAAGTGCTATGCCCTCGGTGGGGAAATCCACTTTTCCGGAGGTAAGAATGTCTCATAGAGGGTATCCGACGCCCCATGGAGCTATGCCATCCTTCCTGTATGACCGCAGGCCAATCGTAAGTTTGTCAGGTACCAACGGACTAGGCATGGATACGATTGACCAAGCTACATCCCAGCCCTGGCTCGCGACGGTTGCTCTCAACCTTGTTTGGATCTCCTGGCGCACAAGTTATGGTCATGGCGGTCAGAATCCGGGTGTCAATACCGCTAGACTTCTCCTTAAATACACGGCGAGCAAGCGGGCCGTAACGTGCAACACCTCATCACATGCTTGAGGCTAATGCTTACTCCGATTGGTTGGCTCTGACAGGTCGAGGATTGCCAAAACGACCTCTTGAGAAAAAGGTAAGGATAGATCAGCACAAGGTATCTGCCGTATGCTTGTGGGTTCGCTTCCCCGCGATCTGCAATGGAAGCACTACCGAAAATTCCACGTTTCCGTTAGTTCGTGATGGGTATTAATTAGACTGTACAATATCCTGTGGTCGTGTGGTATAGGTATTGCTGGTATTGAGTGGTCAAGTCGTTCTGATAGCGAGTGCAATGCAGATGCAGATGAGTTTATCCTAGAAATGGTATGCAACCTGGTAGTTCGGAATGAGGTGACGAACCACTCACGCTAACATATACTTCCTGGGCCACAGTGTCCGCATCTTCCCAATGACACGCGAGGTCTGCACTGGACGGGTGTCATCCCTCCGGTCAAGGTATATAAAGTATAACCGTACCGTCCCCCTTGTCCACGATTCTCGTTAATCTGTGTTAACACGATGTACTTGCTTTGAAACGATCAGACACCTTCTCCTTCAAGGAGACAGGTACAGGAGTGCTCACTAGCCACTTGGCTGAATCTCTAGACGCAGAAAGTCTCAGTCAGAGATAATACGGCGAGATGGTAACACTCATACCAAGCATCCTCTCCTTCACCCTCTCCCCGATTTCCTTTATCCAGAGCTTGACCTGATCGCGATCCTTGCTCGACGGCCACGCGCTCGACTGCAATGTAGCAGGAAGGAGTTTCTTCATGTACACCTTGAGCATTTCTGAGTCGAACTTTTGTCGTGGCGAAGAGACCTCAGATCTTGGGGTCGTAGGGGAGCGCATGGCGGTCATCATGAGACGGAAGAGTTCACTGCTGTTCACCGAGCAGAATATGTTCACGGACAAAAACACGTGGGAATACGATCATACACCGTAGCCGGTCCTGTGAACCTGAACGGGAAGGAGAGACCGGCCAACGTTCAACAGCGACGCTATACCTGCGCCCGACCGCTCGCCTGTGTGCAAATCTGGTCCCACAAAATGTCTTCGGTAACTTTTCCAAATGGCTCTCATTATAGCATATCGTCCATGCATTCAAACCCCGAGGATGAGGATGGTCCATACCATTCAAGTTTTGACATCACCCATGGCATCCAAATGAACCCACTCTCGCCACATCCGCCCAGGACACCCAGAACATCAATGGCGTATAGCAATGGGTTTGATCTACCTGCGCCTTCTCCAAGATATATATCCGCCACACTTGACGTTGAGCCGGAGGAGGAACCCGTACACGCTCACCCCACTAAAACACGAGCAAGGAGCGAGGAAGTATGGAGGGAGATTATCAAGTCGAGTGACGGCAGGGATAAAGCTTTCGTACGTCACGTCTCCATTCCACCGCAAACATTGTTCTAACGTGGATCATGATCCCCAGAAACTCATTCAATATTCGATGAAGCTGTACCTGCTGGGTCATGCTACATTCCGAGCGAAGCGGTCAACGCTGAAAGCCCTGGGGCCCCTTGAAAAGTCGATATTACGGAGGTTGAATAGTACCGTGTCTAGTCTCTCCATGACAAGGTAGGGATTTCTAATCAACGCGATTGCAAGGTCTGACGGTTCCTACAGACGGTGCCTGCTTCTGTTCAATTGGTTAGGGCCTCTTACGACCATCCTGGCCCGGCAATCTGTCCCATACTCGTCAGAGTCAACGTTGAATAACACGGTGAAGCAGAAGACACGACCTTTTATCCACGCTTTAATGCACACGCCACCGCCGGTGCTTCTGGAGCTGGTCAATGCAATCGCTGACGATCTCTATACATGTTCTCGTATCGGGTTTGTGGGACTTCGGACGGGAGATAAGGCCGCCAAATTTGCGGATTGGTGTTGGTTCTTCAGCACTATTGTGAACCTCGTCGAGAATGCTATGGAACGAGGAGTGATGAAGGACCTCCAGCATCAAGGTACGCAATTGACCCTGCAAAAAGCTCTCCTGAGACCCAAATTTACTTTCCCGATTCAGTCGAAGGACGGCTGTACACCGAGTCAATGACATTAGGTGCGACGACGAAATCGAATCCCTCGGCGAATAAGATTGACGATACGGAACTGGAACGACTGAGGAAACAAGACTACTGGCTAGTGGTCACGCGCAACAAACTCCTCTTGGATCTCATCTTTGTTTGTGAGTTTCCCGGGCAAGGATTCTGTTTATACGGCTAGCTAATCTCCGCGTAGCATTCGATTGCTTCGGCGTGAAACGCGGAAAAGCCACAGTACAAACACTCACGGGCTTGGCCGCTGCCTACTTGAGGTATGTAGATATCCTACGCTATCGTATACGTCAGCTGGACTTGCACTGATCGGTACCAGTACGAGGAAGCTGTTCGCCAAGGAGAGTACCGCACTCGCCAAAACCAAGTCCTGAGCTGATACCGACAACCCCACTCTCCTGCTATCCTGGTCAAGTCGTTTGAATAATACCCCTTGCTACGCACAACTCGTATTTAGATGGTTATTATATTGGTTATACTACTGCTTGTTTGCCACATTACCTCAACGAGCATCTACATTTTGGATTCACTACCACCACCACCAGGATTTCTTGGCGGGTTTCTCCTCCAGTTTCACCACCTCGACAGACACGTTCTCTATCTGTGATTCGAGGTACTTGAGACGCCCTTCGAGCTGGGAAACACGCTCCTGGGCTTCAGCCATCTGTTTCTCGTGTGAGAGCTTCGCACGTGCGAGTTGTAAGCCCTACGAGCAGATTCAGCGGTTCGTCCTTTAGAAGAGAACCCATACTCTGATCCTACGCACCAAGTATACGGTAGACCCTAGCAAAGCAACCGGAATCATCCCCGGAATCATATCCCTGTACCATTCCGAATGTCTCGAATTCGCTGGCGTGGTCTGTTGGCTATACGCGCGACCACTTCTAGCTCCATGATGGAATCGGCTCGCCGTGTTGCCCAGCCGATTACGAATCATCTCCTTCGAAGAACGGGAGCAACTGCTCGAGGTGTTTTGTTTCTTCAAGGCTTGGCAGTGAAAGAGGCGAGGATCGGACAATCGATTGATCGAGCTAGCGGCGCGGGCCGAGCGAAGATATTGCAGACACGCGCACCGGGTGCACTCAGCTGTGATCCAGCCTCGACTAAACTCTACCCTAGTCTCTTTTATCAGGTTTCAGGTATGAAGATTTGAGGGCGTCGATCCCACGGGCTGCACGCTTAAGGCGTCACCGCTGTTTTATTGCCATTTTAGGACTCGAGCCGAGGACCGTTCCGACTTGACGGTAGATCTAAGCGGTCACCCCTCTGGCCTCCCAAGGTTCCCAGGATTCTGGATCACACCCGAGTGTAGATTCGAGTTTGGCTTCCGAGGACGTGGGGTCGTGGGGGGTATCCTTATGAAGAGCTGCTCGCGCTCTCGTGCCCCGTGAAGCGAGGCATAGTTTGTGCGCGGATCTGGAGCTCGCCTGGCTGCACCTTATCTCGAGATTGCGCGCTCGGTGCGGTCTGATTCTTCAGAAGGAGAACGAGAGAAAGGTAAGTCACCCGTTTGTAACCGCTTTGCCGACAATCGCCAATGTTTCCACTTCGTGATCCACCACCCGCTACCATTGGTCCCCGTCACCTGCGGAGAGATGATTGGCTTCCGGAGTACCCGTGCATCCCTACAACTGGGAGAACGTTGTCAAGTCCGTCTGAGTTCAGAATCTGATCGCTTGAACGAACTCCGACCTGTCTGATGGCAAAGGCGATCCACTCACCTCCATGACAGACCGTACCGTCGACAGACCATAGCGTCCCTCGGCTGCATGAAGCGGTTGAGTCTAGGGTGCTCATACGGGGGAACGGTCATCGTTCTCCACTGGGTACTCCTTCAACCCACAATCCCTCCGTGGGCCGTGTTACTCGCCCACTCGTGTCGCGCCTAATGTACGTAAACCGAATGGCTAATATGATCATCAGCATTGAAGAGGGATTTGACGACTTCGTAGCGGACCTGTATCTTGTAGTGATGCCAACCGCCCTATTTTTCCCAATTCGAGCTTTGCAAAATGCCACCGAGTAGTCGTGAGACTGGCTCGAGAGGCAACAACCTCCTTTGTGGGTTTGAATTTTCTCTGGTTGCTCACTACCACTGACCTCACTAGCGTGAATCTTGTGCTGTATCTGGCCACTCCCGCCCGCTGTCACGAAATTAACACGTCGAACCTAGGAGGATCTGTCAGGGCCGCAGCTGACACTCTGCAAAAGGACGCGATAGCGCACGGAATCCGGGATGGGAATTCGGAAAGTCACGAAGCTTTATCCCACGGATATATTTGCCTCCGTCAAACGTATCATCAAACAGAGGAGCGGCAAAGAGCCGCCCCCCTTTCTTTTCTTGGCTCTTCCTTTTAACCACTCACCATCCCACCGTCCCAGTTTTCACCCCTTATGCCCCTCTGTGCTCTTGGATAGGCGAGTGGTTGAGGACGTCGATGATTTCTGAGGATTTTGCACCGTGAGTTCGGTCCTGTCGTATCCATCTACGCCTATCCATGTCAACTGAGGTGGTACCTATTACTTAAACTGCCCCATTCCTGCTGGGTACATCTTCCGCATCGCTTCACAGGATTTTACATACCTATCTCATCGTCTTTGGAGGAGGTAACGAACGTTTCTCGCGTTTTGCATTTACGCTCTTTGAACGCGCATCTCCCACTGTCTGATCATAATCCGCTCACTCCCCCTTTGCCCCTTGCCTCGTGCAGCACTTCTGATCTACGACTATGTGTTGACTTTCTCGATGGAGGTCGAGCGATTCTGGATCTCGCATCCAGTCTCGGCAATAACAACACTCTACTTCGTGGATCGGTACGTGGGATTGTTGGGATACCTGCCCATTCTATACCAGTTTCTGGGTGCAATTGAGGAAGATGTATGTTGTTCAACCCGTGCCTTGCGTCCTACATCCAATCTAACTTGTATTTTTCACCTACAGGAGTGAGTGCGATCGGATGCTTGAACCGATAAATCGAGGTTGAAGCAGATCTGTTTCCGGGGTCTGTAGGTGCCGTTGGTTACAGAATTACAGTATATTCTATGCGTATTTCGTGTTGGCATCCGTGGCTGGTAAGCAGGTCATCCAATCTCCATATGCGATTCGATGGCCAAACCCATACGTTACGCAAACAGTGTTGATGATAGTCAGAGTTTACGCCCTCTACAACCGTAATTCTGTCATTCTATGGGCAATGGGGATCCACCTCATCCTCAACATCGTTACGTGTGTAATACTGGTGCGTGTCTTCGTTATTACTCGAGCCGACGGTTGTTCAACGTACCCTTCTAGCGATGGGTCGGGACATTGAAGAGCGAGATGATACCGAGGAAACCACTCACGGCCTCGCGCTGTGTACCGTACCGTTCGTACGAACAGTGAGTATTCTATCGGGCTTTAGTGGGGCGTAGTCATCTTTATTGAGCATCTTCGTCTTCCGCTCGTGCCGCAGAGGGAAAGGTCAGTCCTTCCGCCCTAACATCGTTTCTTGAAAACGATCCTGAGTGGTACCAAAAATAGTTCTTGCTGCTGTATGGAGCCTGAAGCCACTCTTCGACCTCGTGGTACTTCTCTTGACTATACGCAAGTCCTCGAAGTTCAAGCGAACTCCGAGACCGATTTTGGTTGACATATTGATCGCGGATGGTATGGGCCCAAGTGCAACTAGACTATTCGGAGCTGCGACTGACTCGGGTTATGGGTTGCGCAGGAATTGTATACTTCGCGTAAGAAGGCTCAACAGATGTCTGATATGTATCAATTCAACTCACCTTGAGGACAGGGCGTCACTTGTACTCAATACCTTGAGCATTTGTTTCTGTCTCGTAAGCGACTTGCCTCCACACTCCCGAAACGATCGCTGACCGCATTCCTCGATAGTGGGCACCTGTACGTCAATTCTCATGGTTTAGGATTCATCCTGTTCACGTTGAATGGTTAGCCTTACCTGCGAGCGGTAGGAGCTCCGCTAACTGCAGCGTGAGTGCTCCACTTTTCCAACCACGCGAAGCTCTGAAGTCCACGGTCTCCACAGAATCTGCTCGATTATGGCATCGCGGATGACACTAAACCTACGCGATCCTGATATCATCACTCACCCAATGGAGTCCCTGTTGGATCCGATCCCTGAATCCGAACACGTCTCAACGATTCTCAGCTTGGGACACCCCTCGTACGCGGAGAGTCTCAGGAGATACAGGAGCGAAGTTGGGAGTAGCGTGATAACTCTCAGGAGAATTGGAACTCAAGGAGTGGATTAGTGGAGGACGCACTCGAAGGCATCAACGATCGATGATTGCATCGGACTATCGGAACGCGATTTGGATTGGCCGTTGACTTCTGCTGCGTGGAGCCAGATGCTTCACATGGGAGATTAACGTCGTGCCCAGAGTGCACGTGCGGGAAGGTACTTAATCATTGGGTCTGGCCCTGCAGGGCGGAGTGCTGCACGTGGGCGTTCTGTGACTATGGCGACTGCAGAGCTTTGCTATTCCGGCTGAGCCAGATCTTCAGGCTGTCACAAGAATGGTTGGCGAGGATTTTTGTTTCTGATGGTGGGGTCATGTGCTTGGAGGCACAGGCCCTGGTTGATGGATGGTATGGTACTTGAGCCCAATGAGCTAGATCTGAATTCACTCCGTAGATAGTTGACCATGTTGACCTCGCCGGTGGTGGAGGATAGGACAAGTAGTTGTGTAGCATACCGTAAGAATCGTGCGTCAATGTGGAAGTGAGGGGCAAGCATCAAACTCAGTCTAGCCGAAGAGTCCGATCCATCTGCAACGGGCTACCGCTCTGCTCTCTCCCTCCTCGTCTTCCGCATCTTTCATCCCCTCTCCAGTCCTTCCTCTCTTCTTTTGACTCTCCTTGGACTGGTTTCCATCGACAGTCTCTCAAAACATGGACACCCAGAGAAAGAGTCATCGATACGACCAGCCATCCCTACACCTAGTCAGTTCCCCGACTCCCGCCCAGCCGATTTCCACGAGGGTTCAGAACCACAAACAATCCGAATCGCCCTTTCGATACCTCGACGAGAGGTTACCATACGAACAGGTCTTCAACGAGAAAGATCAAACGCCTCTGGCCGATATTTCCAGTTCCTCCGGTAGACGCGCCAGTAGCACTTCACGGGCGACGCACAGGTCCTCTCCTTCCACCAGCCGTTCGTCAACTCCTGCGTCATCGCCCCAGCCTACCCATTCGAACCAGTCAAGCCAACATGTTGGGTCGGTGGCGCTCATTCCCCCACCCACCACGGCGAATGACGGAAGAGAGCGTCCATCTCGTCGTGTTGGGCAGTTAGAAAGGTCTCCTTGGTCTTCGTTATCTATCCGCCTACAGCCTTGGATACCCATTATTCTCTACGGAATCTCGAGCCTGGGGTTTGTGGTCGCTATCGCACTTTGGAGGACGGAGATCTTCCAGGGTACGGTCTCTATAGCGCTCGTTTTGACCCGCGGTTGATCCCCGCCCATTCTTAGGTCTAGACGATCTTTCACACCACTTACAAGAGGAGGGCACTTATGGGTACGGCGTTATATTCCTACTTATCTGGGTCACTACCTTCCGTAAGTACTGGATGAACCATTGAAGCTGCCCTTCGTGCTCATCGTCGCATTGCAGCACCACTGCCATTGTACTCCACCTTCATCACGCTTTCTGGTTACACTTACGGGGCATGGACTGGAGCAGTTATATCCTACTTTGCCGCTCTCTCTGGAGCCATCTGTGTTTATACCTTATGTCGGGCATGTTTCCGCGAGAAGATCACATCATGGCTATCGAAAACCACGTCGATCAGGAGGGTAGTCCGTGCGATCGAGAAGCGACCGAAGCTTCTGTTTATGGTTCGCCTCGCCCCATACCCATATAACGTCATGAACGCACTTCTTGCGGCATCTCCAACCCTGACCTTCAAGACATACACCCTCTGCACCGCTCTCTCACTGTTCAAAGTAATCATTCACACCACTATCGGCGCATCGATCCACTCCTTTGCCGGTTATCACCTTCATAATACACCCGATTCACCGAGAGATGGGCAGGACCCTACTGGTGATGATGGTAATGGTGTCCCGGCGAGTGACGACGAAGGGGCTCTGCTAGGTCGCGTCTCGGCGATCGTCGGTATTGTCCTTTGCGTCGCAATTATCATCTACCTCTCTTGGGTTGCACGCAAGGCCGTAGACGAGGAACTAGAAGACGATGAGGTCCCGGCTCACGAGTCTGAGGAAACAGAACTCTTCTTGGACTCGGCCGACAACGCGGAGCGCGGTATGGGTGAAGTGACATTTTCACGGCCCCTTGTACCTATGAGCAACAAGAGCCCGCCTGGTGATGACAGCTATCTGCGATCTCCCGTCTCGAGGACTCCGGTGTCCCTTGATGACCCCTGGAGCAGGGGAGAAGGGCAAAGTTCAACAGCGCTGCGGACGTTCTGATGCGTCTTCGTGGACGACACCTTGTTACCCCCTCGATGCCGTGATGGATTTCCCCCCACCCTCACCCTCCGTTCCATTCTCCTCTTACTCACATATCTCTGGTGGTATACAGAAGCAGAAGTCTTTATATTTCGTGTAGTATAAGAAGACGCACTGAAGGCGATCCCCCTCCTCCCCATCCCACTCTCTCGTACATATCGAAACTTGGGTTGATAAAAAATCGGCTCGCCCTCGCCTTTCTTGCGACCTCTGGATTCCTTCGTTCACCCAGTTTATTCTCGATCCTCCTACTCACACCTCTATCGCTCGCGGACGCTTTTTCGCTCTCCTCTCCACCGCATAATCTCTCCGTAACTATCGTTCCTTCACACATCGCACTCGTTACACTGTTGTATGCTTTCTAATTCGCTTAACGGACGATTCGCACCAGCACCACCAAATCCGACGGTTATTATTTACACCGGTGTTCACTGGTTCTTGTTTCGCGCTCTCGACAGGTTTCTGGCCCTCCAGCAACTCCGTCGTCCTTCGTCTCGTTGAACCCCCCTGTACATGATCTCCATCGTCTCTCGCCTTTTCTCCCACTCACTCTGACTTTTATCCTTCCCTCTATGGGTCTCTTGGTTTTTTATCCTTTCTTGTTCTTAATTTAACTTTCCTACCAGTATTATCACGACCCAGCCAACCCATGGTCCCCCTCCTGCGCTCCTGTGGCCAATCCAATTTGATATCAAAATTTCTTCGGAAACTTCCTCGCGCCCCGACCCGAATCTCGTTTCCACTTTTGTTGCGATCTTAGACTGTGGCCTCATCACTTTTTCCAGACGCTGTTATCCGATGATAGGACTTGGCTAGCATTGGGTTGTTCTATGGCCCACTCATTGGGGGTGATCCGGCGAAGCTAGATCGTGGCCATTGGATGGGCACGGCATCAATCAGTGCGGTTAACCTTGCTGGTTGACCTATAGGATCTGGCGATTCGACTGCGTAAGGGCATTCAACCGGATATTCGGTTTTAACACTCCCTTAGCCTCTCTCGTCCTCGAGGCTAGAATTACACCGTTTTGAGCGAAACAATGAGTTGAATGGGTTCATCGGCGACGTCCTTTCCTGTCAGCCTCCATGCCATCGTCACCATATTACGCTGCTACCGTCCACCGTTTCCCCATCACTGTCGCGCGTGGCATCAGCGGCAGGAGCCATGAGTTCAAACAGTTTATCTACTCCACAACTCCCGGAAGTCATTCATTTTGGAAAAATTCTCGTCCTTGACAGGCAAGTCTCCACTTCCATTATTTCTTGCACTTGACAGCTGCAGATATTGCGCTGACGACGACGCTTCGATGCATGGAAGAGGAATGTCCTCTAGCCTCCACCGTTTAGACGATCCAATCACCTTGTAGGTTTGCTTCTGCAATTGTAATATTCCGCAACAGCCACCTAATGACAGGGCAAGACTCGGATCCGGCGCAAATTCGCTAAGGAAGAGAAGGGGTGGGACCGAGAGATGCGGGGGTGCACGGAGGAATCGACCTTCCGGCGCGCTATATGCGCTCTGCAAAAACTGTGATACCGTGATGCGGATGATTGGAGAGGACACTACAGGGGAGCGATCACCGTAGTCCACACGCTTCTAAGCTGTGAACTGATCGTGACGTTGTAGATCCAGTTACCGTTCCGAAGCCATACTACTACGGGAGTGGTGCCTTCGACCCCGTCGGGAGTGCAATCCACGGGGTGTGACATCAGGAAACCACACTATGCGCCAGATCCGTCTTTTGTTCCGAGTGCAAGGTGAACTCGTCCCACCAATGAATCCTCATTGAGCTCCGTCTTTGCGATCTCGGCATGGTTTTGGGACCGTGAGTGGGTCCAATGAGGTGGGTTTTCCATGGACCGCGTTCTGGAAACCCGAGTAATTGGAAAAGTTTTCTCTCAAAGATGAGCAGATCATGAGACAGTCCTGGTGACTTGATACTTATCCCCGAGCCTCGTGCAAAAGTTACTGCACTTATTCATTTTTCACATAACACGAGTTTGAATGTATACATGTGAATATCTCGATTCCAACATGCCCACGAAACTCACGTACATACACGCGTGAGCACATGTATGGAGGGAGGGAACGGCTGACCATTATTATCAGATGGTGGTTGCGAAATCCGCTCGGAAATTGGACACCGGTCTGTCATTTTAGATTCACACGTTCCTGTCGATGGGCCTAACTGCCTTCTGTAGATCCTTTGTGTCGTTAGACGTCAAAAGCGTGGGTCGTACCCCCACGACCGGATGAAATAGTCTATCTTTTTTACGTGTCAAAATGGGGGGGGGGGGGGGACGAGTTTCGTAGTTGGGCGCCCAGCAACCTCGATGCCTTGACGTTAATCCCCGTATCCCTGGGTTTGGGGGAGAGGGTAGGGTTTCTCCCTTGACATAAGTGAGTACATAAGTCCCACATATCCCCTTCAATCGTGCAACACGTATAAGCCACCATCGCAACAAGTGTACTGGCCTGATCAATAACGCAGTTTCGTTACCGCATCTCCGGAGGGGGGGGGTAATCGTTTTGAACCCTTGATTTCATGTGGGCTTATCCGAAGGGACCCGTGGTCCGGTGGACGACGCAACGCGTGGGATCCAAACATCGGTAATATGTATAGTTACCTCCCCTCCAAAGGAAAAAAAAAAAAAAGAAAAGAAACAAAACACGCTGCGGTCGAGGTCTCTGCAAGTTCACCGCACGAGGGTGTGTATATGTACATGTAAAACGAACTCGTGGTCGATATCAGCTTCTGATGGAGAGACACGAGGGACTAAACATGTGAACGCTCATGAACGCCGAGAGCGTTCCGAAAGTCGGTTCCCTGTAAGTATATGTATATATTACCAACTCAATTATAGTCAGTCGACAAAGGTCGAGACATGGATCTTTTGAGAGAGAGAGAGAGAGAGAGAGAGAAAGTACATCATTCCGTCTGGTCGGAGGCCGAGATAAGCTGCATCGTGTCAGCAAGGTATATAATCACGGGTGCACCGCGAAAGGTGTCTCTCTCTTCGGTCGTTTCGTTAAATGAAATGAAGGATTTAGTGGAAACTTCATTGTATGGGACTAAATGTTACTTAAGTGTAATGAACGCACCACCCGCTGGCACTTGACGTCAATTTAAAAAAATAAAATAGCGGAACGATGCGAAACGGGTCTCGCGCGATATTATATGTATGATGATAGGAGGTAACAGTTCACGGATGAATGTATGGCGATACTATTCTGATCTCTCCCTCGTTCGTCAGATTCAAATGTACTTACATATACACGTGGAGGGCCAGACCAGGCCGCGTTACGAGCAACGCCCATGATAAACCGCACACACACACACAGGTGGTGCGCATCGAAAAAGCCTCCGTATGAAGTACACTCTCACGTCCGAGTCGCATCGTTCAAATATCGGATAATGAATGACAGGTTTGGCGCCTCCATGCAGCGGCGGGAGATGGAGGGTTCTCCAACAGCCTTGTGGCTGAACGTGAACCCCCCCTTCGCTTCTCGATGCTTCTGTCAGGGGTGCCGGTGAGCACCAAGAGTGCGGTCGTCATGCCGAGTTGTTCGTGCCGTCGCTTCTCGTCTTCCGGTGTTGCGCTTATATGTTCCCCTTGCTTCTGACTTCCAGACCACAAACGCACGTTCTCGTGGATCACCCGCGCCGCCGGGGTCGCTGATTTGAAATAATTTTCGTGTATACACGACATGGGGGAGCTAGCTGCCCCCTGCGATGACGAGGCATCATGTGCGTCGCGGGTTACACGTTCCGGAAGTCACGAGGACAGTACGAAAAAACCCAACAGAGATGAAAAGATTTCAAGGCAGAGATCAAAGCATGATATGGTATTCGGTTTAGCATGGGATTTGCGTCGGCAAAAGATTGTTTGATAGGCTGAAGATCACACAGATGAGATGAGATAGGCCGGAACAAGAGAGGTGACAAACGCGTTCAGCCAACACCACACTTTTTGGATCGAAAGAGGTCCGGTCGCGTGATCTCCCAATAATTTTTCATACGCTAACCTCGGCCCTACAAATCTACACCAGATGGTCTGAACAGAAAAAAAAAATGGTGGCTCCGGATCTCTTGGTCCGAATGTAGCGAGAGAGAGAGAGAGGCAGTTTTGCTGTTTGCTTGTCGAGACGACGACAGGTGGGTCGTGGCACCGATCTCGGAGAGAACCGAAAGTAAGGGTATAACCCGCCTCACTGCCGCCCACGACGACATCGGGGATGGAAAAGGACCGAACGCCCTCAGCGTGCGTTCTTCAAGAGTCTGTATACAGCAGAGAGAGAGAGAGAGATGAGAGAGACGCTCATGTTCCGAAAGAGCCGAGTAACTTTTTTTCGTTAGATGAGGATCGTCGGACGACACGCAGGTGATCACGCGTCACGGGTAGAGACGGACATAGGGAGGAGGATAACGAGTTCATGTGGTGATGATGAGTACGTACGATGTCAAAGTGGAAAGATATCTCCATGCAAACGAGTAAGAAAAGACTATCAAGCTTAAGCTTACCACTCTGGACCAGAAGTGCAAAACGAATCCATCGATGATGCCATATGTTGTCGTCGTCGTGCATCTATCTCTTCAGCCCCCGTCCTGCTTGCGACCCGTAAGCCGAGCGTTTGTCGAGGGAGAGAGCACTCTAAACTCCGATCTCTCCGTTGAAAGAAGCAGAGAAACAGAAGGCGCACACACACATACACACACACAGAGAAGGAAATCCACCCACCTTCCAAATCTCCAAAAAGCAGAGAACCGAAAGAGTTGAATCCCAGAGTTGAACACATCGGGTGAACAGACAATCCGGTCAGGCGCTTCAGCTTGGTGCGCCTCACAAGCTACCGCTCGGATCCACGGAGAGGTTATCGAAAAAGGAAAAAGAAACCCGAAAACATGATAATAAACCATTTCTAAAATAAAATAAGATAAAATAAAAACATATATTATCGTGAAAAATAATAAATAATAAATAAACCACCCTTTACGCCGATGCCGAAACGGTCAAAAGCGGGTTGATATATCCCAAATTTCATTCTTAACGAGAGTGGTTGAACGATTTGAATTTCTAATTGGAGGTGGGATGGTTCTGTTTCGAAGATCTTTTTTCTTTCTTCTTCGGGATGGATGTTTCTCCCTTTGAGAAATCACACAAACACCCTTTGACCAAATCACACTCTCCACCTCGTGTCGGTATATGCATATCAGATTCCCCCTCTTCGCTCGCCAAACGGATAACGTGAGGCTACTACTACGTACAAGTACCACGATTTGCGACATTGCGAGACCGATGATGGGATAGATGGATAGAGCTTACGAATGATACATCCAACGAACCGAGCTCAGTTCGCCAGATAACCCGAGGATGACAGGTGTGACCAAAAGGACCAAACAGGACACGAAGCTAAAAAAAATACACCATCGGTCCCCACGCTATCATATCGTAGGATCCATCGTAACGTGTTCATGTGCCACTCCGAGCCTGTTCTCTATCTGCACAATGTCAATGTGGAGAGGAGAGGGGGGGGGAGGGAGGTCACGCATTCAGATGTTCACATGTATACATCTCAATGCAACGGCCCCAACGGCCCGCACCGAAAAGAAAAGAACGAGTTCTGATCTGCAAAATCGGGTCTATCACGATTGGGTCACGGAGAGAGGGGATTTTTCAATTGAGAATGGAACCCACCCAAAGTTGGTATACGCCCTCTCTCTCCCCCTCTCTCGTGGCACCACCAGTTCCGACACATATCCAGGACGATCTAATCTCTAAGACGTGTACGTTCCTATCAAGCTCAAAGTACCCCATCCCGTTTCGATCCATCTGGGAGAACATACCGCATACTCCTCCAGTCCTGAAACATGTCCGAAAAACTCGTGCATCCTCGAACGGACCTTGAATCTAACCGGATTGCATAAAAACGACGGTTTTTTCTTTTCAGGCAGGGAATCGATCATCTTCATTCGTTGCCGTCATACCTGTCGTTCTAGCGGGCTTGGCCCTGTCAAACTCATTTGCAACCGCAACCCGACCGCGATCTCGCTGCCTATAAGTATTAACGTCACCTGAACTAAGCCAAGAGAGAGACTCACGCCGGAGCGGAAGAGTCCAAGAGAGACCTTTTGATCAAGTGCTTTGTGTCTGCTTTGGGTATCAACAGTTCCGTTTAATAAACTCGACGGGAATGGAAAACAAAGGAATGTACGCGTGCGGAGGAAACGAACCGTAACGAGCGATCGACGGGTGAGGGTAACGAGTAATACAGCGCACACGGGAGGGTTGTTTCCTTCGTGATGAATGAGAGCCAAAGAAAAAGGCTAGAAAGCCTGGACAATGGGCCCCCACCGGGTCATCGCAAACGAAAAACCTTGTCAACCGACAATCAAGGAATCGGAAGAACGTAGCGGAGGCCAGGTATACAACTGAATTTGAAAACAAGAGCTTGAGTTGAGAGGTCGGCTTGTGGTGAGGTGAGAAGGTGTATGGAAGAGAGGGTGAGAGGGTCACAGGAAAGCAATGTGAAGAAAATCAACAGCGAGACGAGAGAGGGAAAAAAAAGGGGGGGAACTGGAATGACTGAAAAAACGGACAAGAAACAAAACAAAACAAACGAACCGTCCTAAAGTTGCTGCAGCACAAGGGGAAAGAAAGAAAAAAAGAAAGAAAAAAAGACGAAAGCACAATCGACGATGCCACTTCTATGACGGAGAGACAAGGGCGAGAGGGGGAGTGATGATCCCACGCTCCTCTAACCCTGGCTCTATTCCAACTCCTTGTTGTAGTGCGGTAAATGCTCCGTCATCGACACAAATCCAAAGTCAGGAGTGACTGTCCACAGCGTTCAATGCAAAACTATTCGTCAGTTAACCGCATGAAACCTTGAGCGCATTTGATGGATTAAAAGGACCGGGTGACAGCAAGGAATGGAAGAAGGCGCGAAACTGATAAAGCAGATCAAACACTTACACCGGCTGACATCCGCTTCGGTATATTCCCCAGGGTGCCCGCCACGTGTGACGGGTGGAGTACCAGTCTCAGGTGACCCCGTGGTCGTGGTACTCAGAGAACTCGCACTAGTTCCAGGTCTAGTCCCCTTGGGCCATACATCACCCTCTCCGGCCGTGTACGCAAAGTCTCCTGCCGTGTGGGTGGGGTTGTACGAGTATTCGGGGTGCTGATTGATGCTGATCATGCTTCTCGAACGTGGAAGCCCAATTTCTCGTGCCCGGTCGTCGGGGTGGTTCGCTGTCAATGGTCGATCATCATCTCCATACGGGGATGGATATGGACTCATCGCTTGTGAGTGTCTCCGCGCCCTACGAATGCTCAACGACCCCGGTTGTCCATAGTTCCCCGAGCTCACCCGGTGAGAGGATCCCGGCCTCGAAGAACCAGGAGACACTCCCCTATGGTGGCTCGAATTGGGCCGGGAATATTCAAATCCGGCATGTGAAGTAGGCGAAGCTGTTTCATCGTAAGCAGAAATGACAGAGTATCCCGTGTTCGGTCGGCTGTCGGGACTGTGTTGACCAGGCCCGTGGGTGAAAGGAGAAGGGTACGACAACTGTGGGGGTCCAGGTGCACCACGAGGGTAGGAAGAACCGTTCTGACTTGATGGATTAAGCAAAGACGAAAGAGAGGCGGAATGAGATGATGTCGTGTTGGACGTCCACGCAGAGGAAGCGGGGTTTGGGTCCGTCATACCGTATGCAAACTGGTGCTGGGGCTCGGCCATCATACCTCGGTTCTGACCATGCGACGAGTAAGGCGGCATGGATCCATAACCACCTGCAGTCGACGGAGGTGTTTCGTCGGCGGGTGAGAGTCCCTGCATGTGACTTGGGTGACTGTACATGTGCGAGTTCATCGGTGGATCAGAGGGGACGGTTAAAGGACGCAAAGCGGTGCCTCTCATGGTACCAGGTCCAGAGACGGATGGGAACACATCAGCAGAACCCCAGCCAGCAGTAGGGGCACCGTTTTGATTTAGTGGAGAGTAACTCCCTGGCGTCGACAACCCTCGAGGACGAGGATTTCCATTTACAGGAGGAGGTCGCTGAGGGAGAGACGAGGTAGGAAGAGACACGGGGCCCATTGATAGGTTATTCCTCTGGGCAGGATATGCCGGCCCAGGTGCGGGATCGGTCTCTCTCCTTTTAGGTTTTGGCAAACGTGGAGGAACGCGACGCTTGAAATTGGCCACGACCTCTGGAGGTGAATGCCGTGTTAAAGTGGGGTGAGCTGAGAACGAATAAGGGAGCGCGGGCGTCAGAAAATGGAAGATGCGATCGAACAAACCAGAAGCCACGATACTTACACCAAGTGCTGGCATCTGGATCGTCGATGGCTGGGTCGACGTTCCGCAGATTGACTTTACGCATAAAGCCATAGATCTGTAATGGATGAAACACGCTTGTCAGAATGAGATGGAAAAATGATAGAGAAGGATAAACAGGAAGAACGGGGAGAGAATGAGGCGCTGAAGAAGGGCATGAGAGTAGGAGTCGGACGCACGTTCAGTTGTCGGGAGAAGCTTGCAAAGCGGGACTGACGATAAACGGAAGGAAGGACGTGAAGGGCGAGCTGTTCTGGCTTTTCCACGATAATGTATTCTCCGGCTGGATCCCACCGAATCATATGATGGTTTTCTGGACGTTCGAGGAGACTGTGCGGGAAGTGCGTTAGATTGAGCGAGAACGAGACACGAAGGGAAGCAGAACGAAGGGAGAGGGCACGAGAGAGCTCAGGAGAAGAGAGCACTAACGCGTAGAGTTTTGTGAGAAAGGTAGCCTGAGGCTTGGAATGGCCAGGCTGGTCGGGTTTCGGAGTGGTCGACTGGTCTGGTTGTTTCTGGGGATGTTCGTCGTCCGGGGAGATAGAACCAGAGGGAGGCTGCTGTGGTTGGGGTTGCTGCTGCTGTTGGTGGTGGTTCTGCTGGGATGACATGATTGCGGGGTAGGAAAGGTTGGGCTGTTGATTAAGCTGATAGGATTGGGAATCTCTTGGATGGTAGGACTGGGGTTGCTGCTGCCTCGGGGGATAAGAGGGAGGATAGAGGTCAGCCATGAGGGAGGGATTGGATGACGAAGGGGAGATATGGAGAAGAAGGCGGCGGGTGAAGGAGAGAGAAGCGCCGTTGGAAGAAAGGCGGAAGCAGAGACGGAGGTATGGTCTGAAATAAGCTGACAGCGAGGCAAGAAAACAAGCGAAGTCCGCCAATTATTTATTTATTTATTTTTTCCCAAGACGTAAGAGGGTTGCTGCTCTTTCCGTCCAGATATTCCCCGTAAATATCTTTTCTTTCCATCTTCTCCTTCTACGGTATATCTCTCTCAGCTGACTGCTGAAAGACACAGAGCATAGAGGCAGAACAAAACACAGAGCACAGAATCCAGAGCCCCCCCCCCCACAGAAATAATATAAAACCCTCCCTTTGTTCCAATCAAAGACCCCCAGAAATTAAGTTTCCGGCCAACACATGGCTCGCTTGTAAAACCTCGGTCACCTCAGCAAATTCACCGGCCATCGCATCTCTTCGGCATCTCCCGCAGTGTGTATTCCGGTGCCTTTCTGACATTTCCCTACAGAACGCTCTCCGTCTCCTCAAACCAGGATTCTATTTAAAAATCGTGAAACCGTTCCAAACGCGCAGAACGAACCACGTACACTACGACGGGTTAAAGTACTATATGTGCTAGAGCTGTAGTAAACCATGGGTGACCAAATAATACAATGCTTTAATTTTTCTTTACGATCTTGCGGAGGGGAATCCGTAAATGAGGGGTAAAAAAGGTCCCAGAGGAACTCTCGAATAGGGGGAGAGGGAGAGGGAGAGGAAGGGCAAATGAACAAACAATGGAAAAGCAAAGCGATGGACATCAAACAAGCAAACGGCATACCAACACATACCAAAACGCAAACGAAACATCAACCCGATGAACTGAGGCGGGATGGCGGACTGGAACAACTTCGGATTAAACCAATGAATCCCCGTATACAATTCCAGCCCTGCAGTTCTCATCCATACCGTTCCAGTAAGCAATCAGCGAACAGAGCATCCATAAGGTGACAAACGCCCCTCCCCGACTACCGTGATCAGCTGATTCACGAGTGCGCACAAAAGGGGTTCAACCATCCATTAGCAAACCCGAAAACCCAAGCATGTAGGATCACACTCACTAGCTCTCTCCATCGTAATGCAACGTCACGTTAGCGAATGCCCCAAACAGGTCTTCTTTATCAGCCGTCATGCTCAACGGCGTCGCTGGTGCCGTTTCCATGTCGTCGTCACCAGTGATGTTGCTCTTGCTCCGCCCGCCCGGTTTACCCGCGACAACCTTGAGCGTCGCCCCGCCACCCGTCCCTTTCTTCATCGGGTATGAATCGTGGTGCATTGACCCCGATTCCATCTGCCGGAAGTTCACCTCGTCCACTCCGTTCGTTGACGCTGGGACGATCTGCAAAAAAACAGTGCAAAAAATTGATGCCAAGATCCCCGTGAGGACATCAAAGAGTGCACGTGGGTCAGCAAACTTGAATATCAAATACCGTCACCCCATCATCCCCGGCCTCTTTGTGGCGGAGGCAACTGCCAAAGTCAAGAACCACATGTCTGATGGCGGACAAAGTAATCCCGAATCGTAGGTCACGGAGCACGGAGAACTCCCTTTTAACGATATGCCCCCGGAGGTCATATCAAGGGAGCGTTCGTCGTACCCGAGGGATGGGGAGGATGCGTGGAGAAAATAACCCATGGAATAAAACCCACCGGTGGCTGAGTGTTCCTGAGCAATCCCCAATTGATTTTGGAGAACCATTTATGTTGCTTGACCTCACTTGCCCCACTTTTGCTTCCCAGTCGCGTAAGCTCGTTCTTGTCAAGCAGTTTTATGATGATGTCCTTGCATGCTCTAGAATTTATGCAAATAAATTCGTTAGTTCGTCGTCCAGGATAGTAGCTCGGCACCCGGCAAAATCGTCATTAAAACGGCCAACAAACATGGCACCATAACACTCGGTCATCATACATCGCCATACAGCGATAGAAGCATGAGCCCCTTGGCAGAAGTCTAAGTGGTCGATGCGGAAAGCAGATATACCGGCGGATCCGAGAACTGAAAGTAAAACGACAGTCCCGAGAACGTGGCACTCACGGAGAAGTCTTGGGTGAATCCTTGAAATGCACGGGTATCTTCAAAATGTTTGAAAATGTATCATCTCGCGTACCCCCTTTGAATGGCGTCGTGGCGTACTGTCCGAGAAGTAAATCGATTTCCTGTCAGCCCCGCACCTCGTGACGACAGAATCTGTTGTACTGACGATCATCTCGTAGATCAAGATACCCAACGTCCACCAATCCACGGCAGAGGTGTGCCCATGTGTGTTGATGACCTCGGGTGCGATGTATTCTACCAAGCCGGTCAATTTCAACGCTGCGTTGCGCGGAAGTGGAAGATCTGTCACAAACCTTCGGTCCCCACGAACGAATTCGTCCTGAAATCGGCTGTACAAGACCGCGTATCAATCAAGGGTATCTGAGCCAATGTATCCATTCAGTCGTAAGCCCTTGATAACACAAAAACGGAACGGCGGAAATCGGTCTTACGCCATTAGGTTCGGATTGATGAATAGTCGCTGGCCGTCCTCCCGGCTCGTTCGATTGTTTTGCCAGATCAAAATCTGACAACATAATATGTCCAGAGTGATGCAATAGGATATCTAAAAACAGGGGATCCCCTTGCCATCAGACCCACGGCACAAGCAAATGGAGAAAAACGACCCACTTTCGGGCTTGAGGTCCCGGTAGATAAAACCCATGAGATGCAGGTACTCTAATGCTGCAGTAACCTCGGCAGCGTAAAACCGCGCCGCTTCTTCCGGTAGGCATTTTCCAGGACGATTTTGCAAAGCCCGGAAAAACTCCCCTCCCATACAATACTCCATGCAGAAATAAAGATATTGCTCCGATTGAAACGAATGGTGGAGTGTCACGATAAACGGATGGTTCGCTGTCGCAAGAATCTCCTGCTCAGTCAGAGCCCGCTTGATCTTCTTCCGCTCGATCATTTCGGCTTTTGAGAGGACTGTCCCAGCAAATAATGAGAAAATGGAGCAACAGGCAAAAAGGCCGCAGCTAGACCGCCACCTTTCATAGCGTAGAGCTTCCCTGTCTTCTTCTCTCGAACTAGATATACTTTTCCAACGTCACCACGACCGAGCATTTTGATCTTCTGGAAGCTCGATGCATTCACCTCCACAGATCGGACCTTGATCGAATGGCTTGAGTACGTCCTCCTAAAAGCGACTCGCCCTGGCGCGTCGTGTCCCAAATTGGTGCCTGTCGTCCGCTCCTTACTCTTTGCTGAAGTGAGAACGATACTGGCTCCGGTGCTGTTCGCCCGAGTCGGCTTTGGTCTCGTCGCGCCAATCGTCCCGTTCTGCACTGGCGTATGATGGTTCGATGAGCCAGAAGAGGTCGTTTCCAAGGAATTGTGTTCCTTGTCCGACGTTCCTTGCTGCCCGGGCAGAGGTGGAACGCCAGGCGACAACAAACCGTTCTTCGTTACCGGAATTGCCGATGTCGATCGAGAACCGAGAGCGAAAAGCCCCTTGGTGTTAGGGGCTGACGCCACTCGACGAATGAATCGACTAGCAGATTTCTGAAACGGAAGATTGGCCGATCGTGTCTGTCCTACGGGTATCGGTTGAGTTCCGTCCTCAGGATGGAGATGGTTTGGCGAGCGATCCCGACCAAGCATACTCCGGTGCTTGTCAAATTTCGTCTTTAACCGGGACTTGGACGACCTCGCGTTTAGGGGGGGAGGCGGCTGTGTATCCGGTGACCATAGTTGGGAAGTGGAGTATGCAGGGGTGATGCTTCCGCTGGACGACGGTGGGGGTCTCGAAGACAAAGACGTGGGGTTCGAGATAGAATCACTGGACTGGGTGGTTGAAGAGGCGGAATTGGACGAGAACCTGGGTTCGGCGGAGTTGACGGAGGAAGGGGTAAGGACAGGATGTTGCCTCTGAATATTGGTGTCCACCGACAGCATGGAAGAGCTGCGCATGTTGGACCTTTTGGAGGATGGGCTAGCAAGCCTGAGAATGGATTTCCAAGAGGGCGTGGAGGGCGTAGACTGCTGACTACTGCCAACATCACCAGGGGTCACCGTCGAAGGCATGACTGATTTTTCCCGTTGAGGTGGGTGGCAAAGGGGACCAGTCGCCAGGGGACTTAGCGCGCGGTTCCGAATCTTCCTCAACGACGCCTCAAGCGAGTTACAGCGAGTCTGCTGTGGACAGGTTGCAGACCTGGAAGGAGTGGGAGAGCGTCTGAAGCCGCTAGGCGTCGGCGTACAAAGGCGGGATACAGCTAATGACCGCCGCTATTGCTTATAGTCGGCTTAGGTAAGCTCATTTCCTTATCTGGCACTCCAGCCAACAAATCAACGTGTGTTCTGGCCCTGGCTTCTGATTTCATCGTAATCATCCTATGCCTCAGTGGATTTCCACAGAGCGACCTTCGCGTCTGTGTGTGCGTTGCGGTATGTGGGTGCTTGGGGCACTAGTTATAAAGTTTCCAGTCCACGCAGCAAAAAGATGGAACGTTCTTCGGCAACCTCACATGCTACCGTCTTATTATCCCACTTCGTTACGTTTGACTTTGACCAGTCGCTTTAGAGACGACCGCCTCGTACCAGAGTAAAGGTGAGGTAAATCACATCACCCATGCCATAGATGAGAGGAAATCTTCTCACAGCTAACCTTCCTGGGGCACGGTGACCTCATCCGGCGGACAATCGCCTTGACTGACGCTAGATCCCGGCACGAATCCATAGAACGTGGCTTCGTCCCACGTCGCAGTGGTCTCACATCGTCAAGCAACTCCTTTGGGTCATTGATCCACTGGTACATACTACGGTGGGCGGAGGCCACACCAGATTTGTCAACCTCGGGCCGCTAGGTCACCACGACCCATTGGCGAGATTGACCCTCCAGACCGTATCTGCTACTTTTACAGACAAAGCTTCACACAAGCTTCGACGTTTAGCGGCGTTTGAGATCGCCCAAGTCCCTCGATCGGATGGAAGCCCCGACCACTCCGTGGGTTTGCGTGCCTTCCTGAGACGGTTCCATCCGCCAAAGAGGTGTCTGGACCGAAAGGCCAAAGCGAAACGGGTCACCAGAAACCTTACCACCAACAACCGCTTAAATTGTACGCCCATCACTATTCATCACTACCGCTGATGAAGGCATTCGCCTTTTTGTTGGGGATAGAGGGCTTCATCGCGGTTAGGCAGCAAACGGAGATCACCCTAGAAGATTTCATGTAAACAGATGCCTAAACCTTACGCCGCGTTTAGTAACATGAGCCAGTGTTACATAGCAACTCGCCTTCATAGTAGCACCATGTAATGGTGATCTCATGGTGAAAAGGTGTTATCCTGATTCTGTTTGGAATGCCTGATCATGTCGGCCGACTACATTGACCACAAAATTATGTACAGCGCCACTTTTCACCTGTTGTATGAATTCCTTTGGTTGGTTGTTGTCCACCTGACTATTTTCCGGCCAGACCCGGTGCTAGTCTTGAAGTTTGATTGAACCGTGAACGCACGCGGCAGGCCATACACCCATACACAGATAGAACAATCGTAGATCGCAGTTGGGATATGGGATTCCGGGAGCGCGCACATGCGACCCACAACTACGAGCTTTTGCGACAGTTTCTACGTCGTATTGTGGTACTCAAAAATCACAACCCCATGCGGAATAGGGCGAGGCGATCAGTCGGCTGCATTGTGATTTGGAGCGATGAAGTGTGGACGCGTCTGACGACCTTTATTCAACCCCCGACATACGTCATGGTTCCCTAGGATGCAAAATCAGTACTCAGTACTGATGTCAATGAAGATAACAGTTGTTCCACAGTCCCAGCGCGGCACGTATACAGCGGAGTGATTGCACAGCACCCAGATGAACAAGAGGAAGGTGTTCGCCTCCGGAGAGGGGACGAATTCGGATTTCCAACTGTGAGCGTTCGATGACCGGGGAAAGTCATCCTCCCATATCCGAGGCTCTAAGAAAAACGGGAACCAAACAATCCTCCGTGGGCTAGTAAAGAAATTGAACTTTTAGCAGGAGGGAAGTTCCTTCAGAGCCTGGGTTGATGCATCACCGTAGAATTATCATTCAAAAGGGACAGCGGAACGCGGGGATCAGGCTCCCAACAAGGAGGAGAGATGGCGCCTTGCAAGCGCCGGTCCATCAATGCATCACAGTTGGTACCCTCACAAGCGAACCCGGGTTACAAGTATCAAAGCGTCTTGCAGGAACCGAAAACGAGGCAGGGGGGTTTGCAGGATCGCGGGTCCGGGACTCAAGGAGGTATTGGATAATCGCCAGGTCAGCTCGCCGATCCATACAATCGTGAACGTCCCGCCCTCCGTAAGTCAAAAGAAAATCTTCTCGGGGTACACAGTAGCCAAGTTTGCAAAGAAGGGGGTAAGAGATTTCTAGCAGCCATCAGAAAAGGGAGTCAGTCTTCTCTACTCAACCACGGGATAATCTAACCACGTTTCCTCCGCTCTCTGCGCGCGCAGCATAGAAGCGACGGTATCAGACCTCCGTCAGATTTGTGCCCTCCGTAAATCCTGCGAAGGAGACTACGTGGGCGTTGTGTGGTCGTTGCGTCCGCTGTAGAACTTTCATGCACAGGGAAAGACGGGAGTTATGGGTGAACCCGACCGACACGGAGGGTACGGACTGTAAACCGTGTCACATGACAGAGCATGCACGTAACTCAAAAGTAATGCGCTGGCAAGGTTTGTGGCAGGGGTGCACCATTGGATGGGATTGACGTTCTATGTCAAGGTAGACAATCCAAAAAATAGATTGGATGAACGGTGCTCCACCAAGTGCGTACATATGGCGGGAACGGTTGAAGGTCAACCCAGAGAAAGTTGTTCCCCTCAAGTTCCATACCTAGAAACTCTGGACCGGTGTGTATACTTACGGGGATAACGGATAGGGCTAGTGAGGCGTCCAAAAGCGAGAAGAGTAGAGGTGAAGCGTATGAACGATTCGCTGCTCCTCCATCGGCTAGAATAAGCGCACCATCCCCACAGTGTACCCGTTCGATAGCTTGCGCCTTGCCTTGTACCCTTGACAAGAACGTCCTGGGCGATGCCGGCGTGGATAATTGGGCAGCGGTGATGTTTCGAAAGCTTGCAGAGTCCGTGCCTAAGAGGTAACGCGAACGCCGCCCACGGGATATCTAAAGTCCCTGAGTAAATCATTTGGAGGTTTCACAACCCATGTTTCACGGGCGCGCGTAAACATCGTTGCAGATCGACGCGTTCGTCCTCAAGTGACTGCGCCCCATGCCAAAGATAAGATAAGAAATCAAGGGCGTCGATCAGGGGAGATGGACGAACCGTCGGTTCTCGATGTCAAGGTCCAGAATGGTATTTTAGGAATTGTGGAGGTGGATCAGAAACACTGCGATGGGCTCTCAGCTGTTCGCGAGATCTTGTGAGTATTGCAGGGACATCGCGGTCCTGAGAATGTGTGCAACGAGGCTTAGCTCAATGGAAAACATGAGTTCGACTAGAATTGACCTGCAAGAATTTCATAACAGTACCATTCGGCACTGGGCTGTGCAGAGGTAACGGCACTTAGTGAGTCTTGGCTCGCATAGAATCGCCGGCTAATTCATGCCATAAATCCAAATACCCGGGGGATTTCGGGCATCAGAATTGGAGTCTCGGAGCATTAGAAACAGGTCGTCCCAGATGTTCGAAGCGGAACGGGGAGAACCGGTTGCGATAGACCGAGGGTTTTCTGGTTTACAAACACCCGAGGGGGCGAGTAGATTAATGGGCCCTGGTGTTGGCGTGTCCCATATGTTTGGGAAACCCTGAACCACATATTGCTCCGCCGTTGCTCTAGTGTTGCTCTAGTTCGCTAGGATGAGTGGGTTTGATGCTCCTGCCGTGACAGATCTATGTAAAGGAATGACTCGGTGATCCAGATGAGAAACTAGCGCGGGAACGCCCCTCCCCCGACGATGGCGGTAAGCTGGGGTCAGCGAAGATGGCGCGAGGCTAGGAGAGCCATTTCGCAGGGCAGGTCGGCAAAGTAGAAGTGAGAATCAGACATTGGTTCATGTGTACTCTGTATCAGCGGCAGGGACACTTTCACAATTGTATGATGCGGATATTCCTATAGATAATCCACATGACCGCAACCAGCTCTGGGCGTTGGTAGGGGCAGGATTATGTATGTTTCAAGCGTCAATGTTGATGGAAGAGCGTCGTTTCTCGTCTCGGGGCGCACAGAGGACGTTCCCCCGGTCGGCTTCAAGCGAAAAGGCATGGGTCGGGACCACATAGGGGTCGTGGAATGACGGTTCGAGGTTTGAAGTTCCATGAAGCCGTGGGAAGGAATGGAGAAGTCGAGATTGATCAGCAACAGGCACTTGAGCCATGTGCCGAAGTGTTCGGAGTACTTACAAGTCATCCCGAGCTATAAACTCATCCACCGTTTGCTTATATCTGATGGCACCTCCTGGCCGTTGAACCCGCCGTTGCTCCTCGGTCCGTCGTCCTGCATTCACCGTATTCGACTCTTCGTTCGGGCACCAACTACCTCATATATCCAGAACGACCCGGCAACATAAATCCTTGAAGAGGCTGTGTACCGAATAGCAGCCCCCCACTTTCATGTCTGGCCGGACGACTCCCGACGAAGAAACAAGTCCATTACTAGGGCACCATAGGACAGAATCATACCAAACACTAGTGACTAATGAAACCACCCCCAATGCAAAAGGCAGAGAGGCTCCTGGGGTGAACCTCGTATGGGTACTGGCGGCGTTATGGTCTGCCGTGTTTTTGGGTGCACTGGATGGTATGTTACTCCGCCGATTAATCACAACTGGGCACAACTACATCCCTATAACCACAGGAACGATTGTCGCAACATTGCTCTCACCTATAGGCGCACACTTTAATCGATCGAATCAATCGTCCTACATTGGCACTGCGTATTTGCTTTCTGTATGCTGCTTCACGCCGTTATACGGGAGACTATCGGACATCCTTGGGCGTAAAGGAGCGATGCTACTAGCATTGTCGTTGTTCGGGTCGGGGACATTACTATGCGGCATCGCGCCGTCGATGAATGTTCTTATTGCTGCACGCGCGATCGCGGGCATGGGAGGCGGCGGGTCAGTACTTGAGTTTTGCGCATTCGTTGTTGGTCTCAATGCCTTCGTCCCCGTTCACAGAGTCATGACTGGTCAGTGGGAATTGCAAGTGGATAAAGAACAAACGAATTGATGCACCATCAACAGTGTCATCCATCGCCGTCACAGACCTGATACCGCTGTTAGTACCTCACATCTTTCTTGGATCTCATCTCTGACGCAATGTTCTAGAAAGAAGAGAGGTCTCTATCAAGGTCTAGCAAATGTGTAGGCAGACCTCGTCCTCTACACATACACCTCCTAATCCGTTTCCTAGTCTTTTTGGCGCTGGCGCCGGTCTTGGTGGACCATTAGGAGGATGGCTCAACGACCAGTTTGGTTGGTATGTCTGCTTTCCAGATATTCCGCTATCGTACCTTAATGATCCCATTGACAGGAGATCAGCATTTCTGTTTCAGGCAAGCATTGTACAGCCTCGAATCCTTGATTCTCAACCGCTGATCTTCAGTCAATTACAGGTCCCTATCCTGGCAGCATCGATGATACTGGTCTCGATCAAAGTGAATATCCCGCTTCCAGAGGAAGTTCGCTCTTTGCCCCTTCACACTAAACTTGGGCGAATCGATTGCTTCGGATCGTTAACGCTCGTCTTGACTGTGGGATGCTTGCTGCTTGGATTATCTCTGAAATCGACGGAGGAACTTCCCTGGTCACACCCTCTGATATGGGGCCTCATCTTCGCCAGCGGTGTGTGGGGAATCATTTTCGTTATTGTTGAAATCAGAGTCGCCACATACCCCGTGATGCCTATCCGGCTTATCAAACAACGGACACCTCTTGCAGCCTCACTCGCAAATTTCTTTGCAAGCTTCGCCGCGTTTTCAATGTTGTATAATGTTCCACTGGTGCGCAGTCGTGATCATTTCATATTATGGCTTCTGATTCGACCCCCATCTCCACAGTACTTTTCTGCTGTACGATTGAATTCATCTACTGATGCAGGACTCCACTTGTTGCCACACTCGGTACGGCAATTCAACCCCCCAACAACATGAGGCTTACATCTCGTCGTTATCAGATTGCTCTCTCCTGTGGAAGTTTGTTTGCTGGATGGTGAGCTGGTGTTTCACGACATTCCAAAATTTGTGCCCAACGCCCTCTTTCGCAGGATGATGCGCAGGACCGGTAAACTATATTCCTTGACCTTGGTGTCCGTGTTGCTCGGCATCATGGCATGTATATCGGTCTCCTTGTGGAACTTCAACACGTCGGAGTTCCACCTATGGCTGGATTTGATCCCCCAAGGGTTTGGAATTTCGAGTATGATCACTTCAACGTTGATCGTAAGCCTTCACACTTCTCGGGCAGTTTCTCCCGGATTTTGGCTTATCACCCCCCCTGTGATTACAGGCCATAATCGCGAATGTAGCCAAGGAAGATATCGCCGTTGCCACGGGTATCACATATCTTTTCCGGACGACCGGCCAAGTGCTTGGGGTCAGCTTAAGTGGGGCACTTCTCCAGGCTATCCTTACGAAACAGCTTCGGAAGCGGGTCACAGGACCCGAAGCTTTTGAGGTTTGATCCACTTCCTTAACAGTCTCCCGCCCGCTCAGCTGACCTTCGAGTTCTACAACCGCAGATCATTGAGCGGATTCGCCATAGTACAACAATCATTCCGGAACTACCAGCTCCCCTTAGGGCAGCGGCTGTCACCTCATACGCAGACGCTCTGAAGGCAGTATTCATATGTCAGGTTGCATTCAATGTCCTGGCCTTTTTGTGTTGCATACCAATCCAGGAGAACCCGTTACCGTACGTCTTTCATCTTGTGATCTCAAGTTGGCGAGCGTTAATTAGGTCTATCCCCAGAGCCACTATGGAGGAGCAGGAGAGGTTGTACCGAGACCGACAAACCGGACAAAACCGAAACTCACAGAACGAATCGAGTACCCCGTAGGTTCCTTGTCCGCACAGACGCGTGCAGATCATCAAACAGGATACATGACTGAAATGACTGTCTCTCATTCGCTTTCGTGCATTTTCATCGTTTTTATCATTTCTTTATCACCCCCACACCGTGTGGTCGTTTTTTGCATACCGCATTACATCTCATTTCCACAATACACCCACTTCGTGCCGGTCCAATTGAATCCGTGTATTACGCTACTGGAGAAAGTACTTAATAAAGAAGAAGCGTTTGGATGGCAGGAGCGAGGTCTTGGCGTGCGTTCCTGGGTTACGTATGAACACACAAAAAAGTCGGAATATCCTCATCGGCTGGTGGGGTGTGTTTGGGTGTGGCCGAGAGCGTGGTGTGAATGTAACGATTGTGCGCAAAGCAGTTCTGTGACTGTTCACGGCGGTCAATGACCTGTAGGTGTAGGCCTTGTCTCTTGTATCCATCGTCTCTGTTTCTTCTCTACGACGTGAACGGTCACGTTCCTCCTTCCGGTGCCGTCATCCTCCGAATCCAAGTAGGCTCTTCGATCGTGTCTGGCGGGACAGGGAAGACCGTTGGAGGTTGAGACGGTTACGACAGACGCGAAGAACGTGAGGGCGAAGAGGTAGGAGACGGCTTTTCGCCGTTTGGGAGTGCTCCAGTGGATTAATCGAGCTACCGTCATTTTCTGCGGATCGGGAATAGCAAGAGTGCGTCGAATATGCCAAACGGTTGGAAAGACGTGAGAAGCATGAGCCACAAGTGCATACAATGGGGTAAGCCAAGAATAAAAGGTGTTGAGTTCGCCTTTTTTTCCCCACAGAGCAGTGGAATGGACTGGGGTGCGTTACCTTAGTTGAGGTGGAAATTCAAGAAAATGGCATATCCCAGGCTCTCCGACTGTTTCAAGGGGGTCGTAACGAGCGATTGGCCAAAAACGCCGCGTACAGAGATGGTTTTTGAGTTGGAGGAGATGAGGGTCGGAACGGAGGAAGTAAGGAGGGATCGGAACCGGCGCATCCCGCCCGTTTTCCGTACCTCCCCCAACTCCTCAAAATCCTTCCACCTCTACACCCACACCGACCGAAGAGAAGATCATGACAAAAATTGGAGTTCTTCGCGATATCAAAGCACGCAAAGGCGTAGCCGCCAACGAAATCGCCCGTCGAGCATACCTCTACGTAGCTCGCAACCAAACCCTCCCTCCCCAAGTCCGCTACCAAGCCCAACTCCAACTCAACACCTTCGGAAGGTACACCCGCCCTACTACTGTCAAAAACCGTTGTACGGTGTCTGGTCGTGGAAGGGGCATTATGAGTGAATTTGGTCTCTGTAGGGTACGCGTTTCCATTTGCCTTTTGCGTTCTCTGGTTAATCCTGGCGTGTATTTTGTAATTTTAGTTCCAGTTCAGGCTGCAGGCCTTGCAGGGACAGATACCAGGAGTGAAGAAAGCCTCCTGGTGATCCCATAGCGACTCATATTGCATACACTACTCTCCCGATATATTACAAGCATGACAGTATTTTCCATGTTTTCAGAAACTAAGTACCACTCGCACCACTGCTCTCACCAAAGCCCCTTCCAACAAATACCCCCACCCCTTGCTGTGGTATTGGGGATCACGATGGGTGCTCGGTGGACTTGGCGAACTCTGCGACCCTGAGTTCTGGGTCACCACGTTCTCGTCGCCAACGGTTAACCACCTCAATGGTCTGTGTGTCGACAAGCAAACTACAAAACGTTTCGTCATCAACGTTGAAGTCCTCGCACATATGAACCTTGACTCACTTATAACCTCTGAGCCATTTTTCCTAGGCGCACGTAGGATTTGAGCAAAGTGCAAACAAGGTTCTTTGTCCAACCTACCGAAATTTCCCAGTTCGCGTGGTTGAGGATTTCATCTCCATGTACCTTAACCGACAACCTATAGTCGTGAAGGCAATCCACGAGATCATAGCGACCTGTCATGGGTTAGGTCAGCTGCCGTGAGCAGGGAGAGTGACGGGGCTTGTTACCTCGAAACATAATCATCCGATCCCTGATTTCGGGATGCAGTACAGCATCAATTATACTCTCTAAAGCAACCATAAGTGTCAGCCCACCGACCATGACGGATGGTCTATAGGTTACCGTGGGGCATTGTCCTAGGCAGTTTGATCAGAATGATGCTGATTAAGAAATCCGTGAAAACTGAAGAACCTTTGTAACAACGTTGGGCGAAGCGAAGCAGGTAGGCAATAGGTGTTCACCCTCTTATAGTTATCCAAGTGATATCTTTGAAGCATCAGTTTCCAATGCCAAAAGCGTAAGGGTCTGCGCGTACGCGATTAATTTCCCAGCTTCCTCGACCTTGGGATCAAACGTCTCGTTCTCCTCGGGGGACTCAGCCACTGTTGTTAAATTTTGATTGACCCTTGGCGGGGGTAACGAGAGAGAAACTGGATCAGTGGGACCGTTCACAGGCGATTCCAAACCCAACCCATGTAAGAAGGATGACGTTGAACCCGATGCAGAGTATGCCGGTTGAGAAGCAGCGCTTTGGGGCGTCATAAACATGGGCGACGCGTTGGTGTTCGTGCGTAATAGATCGTTGAATGTGTTTCCGTTTGCCGGGACCGAACTACCAAGGGCAGGGAATTCGTTGGAGTGCTCTTCGTCCGCGGTCATACTTCTTTGCCGTTTATGACGATTGGAATTGGGATCGTCCACAGGGCGTTTGCGAGTGTTGGTAGCCGGTTGTGAAGTCGAAGCTTCAGGCTGAGCGCTTTGTCTTTCATGTTTGTGTTTCTGGAAGCTCTCCCAGGCCGTATCGGTCTCAGCACGGTTTACGTAGTCCTCAAAATCGTTGAGGCTCCAACCGAGCTTAGGTAACACCCCGCCTGCACCTTCACCAATGAAAGCACTAAGACTGCGGAGGAGTCCACGTAGTGTGTGATTCTCGGCCATGAGATCTAAATTCTCGTTGAGTGACGATTGTGAGAATGTGTAGTGAGAGACGACGAACCCTTGAGGATCTCGCGCATCTCAGCAAGTGCAGCATCTTTTCCACCGGATAGGATCTCGACAGATGCTTCAAGATCGCGGATCTGATGGACCCCGAGATGTCAACCAAACCATCGACTTTCAACCCATCCCACCATCGCGGGGTCAGCGGACGGGAAAGAAACACATACTCGTTGCTGCTTCCTCAGACGGAACTCGCGTTGAGCTATACGATTCTGGTCACGTCTAGCAGCTTGCGAACTACGAAATAATCCCGAAAAAACAAAGTGGGAAAGCGGCGCAACGTAAGCAAGGTGACGATGAGAGCGGGGACTGTCAGAGAAAACAACTCAGGACAAGAAGTCTAACCGCACTTTGGATTCTTCTTTCGACCCGGCTTTGCTGCGCTCGTCCCTTGTCCTTCGTCCGAGCTGGGGTAGTTCTGTTTGGCGGAACCCCCGCTTCAGCATCACAAAGGTCGGTGTTATGGAGAGCTGGTTGGGTACGGACCTCGTCCTGTTCTTGTGACTCACTCCTGTTTCTCGCTTCTTTGGTTCCAGCCATTGTATTTGCGGTATACGATGTTGCCAGCGAAAGAATCCTTAGGATGGGGATGGGTTTTCAGGGAATGCCTTGAGAAGGGGACGGGGATAGCTGCGTCAGGGTCGCTGACACACCCACCAACCGAGTGGCGTAACCCACAAGCAAGTCCGATCAACCCGGTCGGAATTTCCCATGCCGACCGGCATCTTTGGGTACGTGGGTAAATTCTTCCTTTGTCTAGGTTAACTTGAGCTATATCGTGGGGGCTACTGCTACCCGTAGGTTTCTCAATCATCCAAGGAGATGGGCGTAATATTTTTCATTGCATTCTGCGCGTTCCTTGTGCCTGTGATGCTATCTTTCCGGTCCCACGTTACAATTACTATGCCTTTTGCAATTGTACATCTGTCCTTCCGCGCACCGGAACGGGGTTAGACTCTCGCTGTCGATCTGACCCTTCGAACTTCAACGTTCAACCCCGGTTCCGACAAGAATCGAGTGTTGGACATGTCTGCATTTCTGTGGGAACCGTTCCCAGGCCAGATCTCTCGGAATCCGTCGTTGTTGATTGAAACTGGTCACCGGTCACCTCCTATCGTCCGACGTTTATTCTGATTGCAAGGCATCTGTTGTCACAGAGAGTGGGTAACCTTATTACTTTGACAAGGCGGGGAGCGGATGGCAACGTTAGGGATCCGGGCAACCCGGTTATTCGACCGCAACTCGATGGATGAGCTCAAATCTGCGGGCCGATTGACGATCACAGAGCCTATTATTGGACACAGGCCTGCGTGTGGGTAGAAAGACTCGAGTGGGATGTCCTTCGCCGTCATCTAGTGTGGACAGCAATCCGCAAGCTACCTTCCCCCGACATCAGGTCGTAACCTTGCCAGCCGAATCGTTTCCTGGATCTCTTTGTCGATGCGAAGATGGAAAGTTAAGACGCCCGTTTCTATGTATATCTGTGCATCGAAATGCGCAGCCCCGCACGGCATCTGAACCGCTGGTTGCTGTCATTCGTGGCGCGCCCGCCAATGGTTACACGTGTGAGAGTGATATGTTGGGTGTAAACCTGTAATTGCCACTTAGGGAGGTCCATGCTCAAGAACGATGGCCGATACACGGGTGCAGGACTAGGCGTAGGGGTTTCGTTCGATCACGCACGAAATACAAACCGTACCTGAGAGGTCAATGCACTGACATATGAAGGCGATGACTGAAGATCTGACAGAAACGACATTGCCACCGAAGTAAAATTACCCCAAGGACCGAGCATGGGCCTGGGAAACCCGCCAAGGGAAAGTGTATTTGGACTGTTTTGACATAAGCAACGGGTTTCCATTTCGTTTGTCCCAGTCGCCGGGACGACGGGGTCACATAACACGAGGGGTGGAGGTGTTCTCTCTACCTCGCTTCAAATTGAACCACTGTGCGTTGAGGACATTTCGGGGAACAAGTGAGAAGGGTAGTGATGATGCATTAGCAACCGTCAACCGGTTTCAGCAGAGGAAAAGAAAACCCACTCCTCTTGGTGCGTTTCTTGTACATGATTCGATGGCCACACTCTCTGCAACGGATCGGTTCACGAGGCCTGATCTCGTTTTTCGCGCCACAGTCTGTTTCGAGAAAAGATTTGCTATCGTGCGCGAAAGAATGTAGGAGATGGTTTATACCTGCACAGAGGTACTCCATTTCGAGTCTTTGACCCATGTAAAAAGAGGCGCCAGGTTGGGAACCGGTAGCCGGCTGTTGTTGTTGATTCATGATTGATGGGGGGAAGAGGGAAGAGCTGATCTACGGAATGGTCGAGGAAGAGAGAGACAACGACGGAGTTGTCTTGCCGACGATGCTTGCCTCTTATCATTTCGTCGCTCTCCAACGCGATCCACCGCTCTGAATGGCGACCGACACCTGACGACGCCCATCGGTTTAAAAGCAACAATCCCATCACCCACTCCCTCTCCCTCCAAGGTCGCCCAGGGCACCTATCTCATCCTCCCCTCTCCTCTCCTCTCCGCGAGCAATGACCGCATTGCCTTCTTTCGTCGAACTCATGGCCTCCCTCGGCCTCGACAATAACAAGAAGTCCTCGCTCCCTCCCACCCAAGAGCTTTCCTCTCCCGCTATCGTCGTCTCGTCTGAGCACGAGTCAACCCAGGACCACATCTCCTCTAGGATCCGTGTCGCTAGATATTCTCCTTACGGTGCACCCATCGTGAGTGCCGCTGTTTGCCCTCGATCTTACTGCTCATCCCTACAACGTGTCTCCCAGTCTCATTCCCACCGAAGGAGTGCTTCCACGCTTTCTATAGATGGAACAGACTCCGAACTCCCCAGCAGGGTATATTTTGGCGATCTCAGATGTATTTGTTTTGTCGCTAACACCCCTTCAAAGACCAACTCCGCCTCGCCTCGCCACAGGCCCTGCGCTTTGAAACTTGGCTCAGAGTCAAAGCACAGGCATGTTAATGACCCAGAATCGTCCGCAAATATGCCCATCTCCACCTTCGTCCGACGAAGGACACCTACATCTTCGCCCGTTTCCCCGACCTTTGCCCACAGGACGCGCAGACGCTCCCAGAGTCCTACCATCAACCCGGTCTCGCTCCCTACTCTTCCCCCCGTCTTTGTCCCGCACGTTCAACATAGGGGTGAAGTATCGTCCGTTCCCTCTTCTGATGATGAGGACAGCTCCGTCCACCGTCGCGCTGAACGGCTAACGCCAGATTACCCCTTCGCCAAGGACCGACACACTGCCATCTCACCTTTCTCCGGAAACGGCTTAACGCACGATTCTACCTCTCGATGTGTATCACCCCTCGCCTGATTGACCTCTCACACGGTTCTTACCGAACCTCCTACATATTGTTGATCCTTGGACATTCCTTTGATTTTTCCTGCTGTTGGTGATTATTGATGGACACTCTCTGGACTCTTTCCGTCAAACTCTAGTACACTCTCCCTTACTGTGCTCTTCCCCATCAATCGACGTCAACACGTTGATTTCGATTATCCTGCACACCCGTTTGACACCTTTCGCACTTGTCTTTTTTTCCAAATTGTCTCACTTTCTTGTTTCTCTATATCAGCTCCCCTCTCGTTCTCCATATCATCACACGCCTCTCGTTAACCCATCGTGTTCCACTGTTCTCCTGCTATCGCTATCTCCGCTTCTCCCCTATATCTCACCTGACAATCACTACGGACCCTTGCGAACGATCTTGATATCATGTTCTTTTGCGTCCACTCATTTATTTCTATTATCCACTATATCCATATCGTACCATCTCCGGTACTTTGACGTCCACTGTTTCCCACGCTCCTTGCTCGGAAGTGCCTCCACTCCCGAGGCCACCTGATCCCGAGTCCGATTGGAACTCTTGGGACGCCCCGTGGGTGTTGTCGAGGATGTAGAAGACGTCTCTACCGCAAAACATTGTACGCACAATACATCGCGTAACGCTGTGCTACCATAGCCACCATAACTACGTTAGCAGATGATCGAACTGATCTGCGGCCTGGCTTTTTGGCGTCAACGCGTCCGAAGCAACGACGATCACCTTCGTCGTTAGAGTCGTGGATGGTCGGTAGGTTTCCGTCTTTGAATGTGATGGTCCGTTTCTCGGTTTCTTACCTGAGGTATGTATGGGTTGCTGTGGGGCGTACGTGACCCGATCGGTAACCAAGCGGGTCAAAGCTTGACTTAGCTTCGGTGCATTTTCGCGTTCAGCGTCACCGCTGGTAAAACTTCGTTGTGCGGTTCGGAACGATGCGAGCGCGGGAATGGGGTTTGGAGTCGTTACTAGATTACTTGGGGAGTTTGAGACCTGACGGCGGACACCAAACGAACCCTTCGAACTTGTAAATCAACACGATAGCTAAAACACTGTCGCAATCGTCGGGGGTTACAGGGGAAAGAAAAAGTCTATCCTATACGAAGGTGATCAATGTACCCTGTACGAGGCGATCACACCGCCTCTAGCTAGGATTGCCGCAGATCAGATGTTTGAGGTGGCTACGGTTCTCGTTCCTCTTTCGTGGTTTCCTGTACCCCAAAGTAATGAGATGTCGGCAAACGGGGGTTGGAAAACCGACAGCCCAGCTTCCACAAGACAGAGAAAGACGAAAAGATACCCGAGCATATTTGGATCAGACCATATCAGAAATACCATCATCTATGTCCCCCTCCGAGCATAACATCTCCCCTTTCACGCCTGCCTGGCGATGGTCAATTGAACATAACACCGGAAACATGGTGAAGAGAGATAATCGCACAACGACAACTTTTATGTCTATCCTTATAAGAGAATGGTCAAAGGATATACGACAAATCGCGAATCACTGAACATCACGCATTCTTACTCCCACAGAAACGGACCCGTTCGTTCCCGAGACAGGTATACATGGACAGTTACCAGAATGAATTCAAACTGCGGCAGAGCCCAAATGATGGTTCGTCCATTCACATCCGTAAACGTCCGTTCAAAGGGATATACAAGCCGTGTCGGTTGTGCCTCGCAGCGCCCCCGTCCGCAGTTTGCAAATGAATAGCATACTCATCTGCTTCCGTGTAGCCGTAAATTATGGCTTTACGGCGGAAGGGACAAACGCAGTACCATTCGTATGGTCCGTGTCGGAACGTACATGGCATAAAGCCGATTTCATAGATCCATTCTACCCGGTCCGGGTTGGGTGTTTGGACCTCAAGGACCAATATAGTCGACGCCTCCGGCGAGATCTGATAGAGCAAACGATGAAGGCCAATTCGCCTCCCCACGGGATCAGCTAGGCGACGTCCAGGGGGGGGAAACGAGTTCGATTGTCGAGGTTACAATCTTCTGATGGCAATGTGATTAGGTTGGAGCGGGTAAACAGTGCGCAGTCGTCGTGCGTCAGAGATTACAACAAGGGGATGTACCACTTTCGAATGCCCTGATCTGCGTGTGTATCTGGGTGCCTTGACGATCTAACCAAGATCATGAAGCGGGGGCGAGATCACAATGACGGATTTGGCCTCGGAGATTCCTAGAGTCGATGACCATGGCTGTCCGCAGGTCGGACTCGGAAACGAAGGCATCTCGAGCGGTGATACCAGACGAACGACCATAAACGTAAGGTAGGATGAATCGGTTTATAAGGTTTCGAGATTTGCAACAGTGTACAGAGGCAAGTCCCCAAGGTAACGTACCTTCCTACCAGTACCGTTGCCTCCAATTGAATCCCTCGATTCAAACAGTTTCAGCCGCATGTTGACCGTTCCTCCGCGCTTCCGCCGTGATGAACAAGACCACGAGTCAGCGTCGGTAGCCTGCTCCTCCTAGAGATATCATAGACCCCACAACGATGTCGGATGTCCAACAAAAACATCAAGAAGGCGCTCCTGATCCGATGTCAGTCATGTCCCTCCTCTGTCAAGCCAGGACACTCGGCTTCCAACTCCTCAACGGAAACATATTGCGTCCCACACCAGAAGCAGTAGTAGTACGTGCTTCGTAGGTAGTCCAATACTTGCTCCAATCGTTGCGATGCCTGCATTTTATCAGAGGGGGGGTCAGCCCGGAGCTAGAAGGTCTCGTAGGGATGAACGAGAGCGTCACGCGTGACGTGGCTGCTATCAATGATCACCCAAACGATGGGATGATATTACGCGAACAAGGTATTCGATGGCCGAGGAGGGGAAAACACAAGGCGCAACTCACGCTCAGTCGTAGGTAATCACTAACTTGAAGTAGGGTTTCCTCTGGCCACACCGCGGTAGTCTCAGCGGGTTCCTTTCGGTCGGAGTCCACTCCAGTTCTCATACGGAGCGGACGTTCGTCATCGCCATCTTCATCGTTCCCGATAGGACCCGGGTCCAAAGGTCGGAGTGCATCGGTTTGCATCTGGGCTTTTAGACGGGTGGCCATTCCACCATCGGGTCCTCCCCCTTTCCCGGGTTTTGTAGCTGTTGGGGAACCTGGGTCTGGAAAAACTGAGGATGAGGAAGCCAACAACTCTTCCAGAGCCTCCAATAACCCTAATGGGAACGATTCCGGAATCGTTGGGTCAACCCAGAATCGATTGAACTGAGCAGAAGGAAAGGTAAGAAAAGAAAGAAAATAGCCTCTTAATCAGGTGTCCACGCGTACCTTAACATCAGCCTTCGCATCGAGATTGACACACGTAGTCCTCGCATGACTCAACTTGCCTTCCGCTCTTCGATCTTCGTACTCCTTCCGTGCACGATCCCGGAATTCGTCGGCGCTGAGGACTTCGGATTGTTTGGCCATTTTTGCCACACGTTCAAGCGCACTAGGGGAAGGGGGTCGTTTCACTCCGCCGATACCAGTCTTGCCTAAGGGGGTGCATGAAGAAAGGGTTACAACATAGGTGAGGAAGGGCTAAGGGGTCAACTACATCGTTATCGAGGGATCGTAAGGCTCACCAGACCACTCTTTGATTGGCAAAGGTTCGGCACGGTGCTTATACACCGCGAATGCCGAGGTTCGAGGTTCAGATTGTAAAGTCGAGGTCTCAACCTCAGCATAGCGTTCCCCTGCAACGCCAGAAGTCTCGATAGTCTGTACACTCCCGAGATTCCCGTCGATGGGAGAGAAAGATGAGCTTTCTCCATGGCTCTCTCCGAGGCTCTGTCCGGGTTTAAACCCCATCTTCATCATGATCGCTAAAGCCTTATTCTGTTTCCCGCTCTCCTTAGCCTCCTCCTGAGCCTTCTGTATCAAACTGGTCAACAAACCCTCCTCTCGTGCCTCCAACTCCATTTGCTTCCGGCTCTTCTTCCGATTCTGTTCATTGAGCAGCTGAGATTGCTTTAGAGCCTGCTTCCTCCTCTCGGTGTATGATTTTGGTTGTTGAGACTTTGAAGTCGCCTCAAGTTGAGCCAAGAATTTGTCCGAGAGATAGTCGGGTTCATCGTCAGACATGGGGGATGAGAGCAGATAATCGATAACCACGTGCCGATCGAGCAGCTCCACTGCAAGCTTTCCAACGCCCAGCGCAAAAAGGTGAATCGTAAACGTGTCGTATATATTTAAAGTGATCCAATACGACAGTGGTAATGTTTTTGGCAAGTTATCAACCTATCACAAAAAGAGACGGAACGCGGCACCCGACCGTGTAACGGATGAAAAACAACGGTCCTGGCGTCGCCGGGGAGCAAATAACACACGCAGCAGTCTGGGAACGAAAACGTAATTTCCCTGTTTGAATCTCTCCGCTTCTAAATGCAGCCGGAAAGGGACCATAACTGAGGGAGGAGAGGTGACGGGACAATGGACGCGAGAAGGGAAATCATGAGTACTGTGGGGGAGTGGGCGTTAAATGGGGGAACAATCTAAGAGGTGGCGACGACAGCATCAGGAGTCTCGCTGTCGGGGGCATCCTTCTCAGCAGCACCGTCTTCATGTGGAGCATTGACGGCAACCTTGACGGCGATGGCACGGCCACCGACCTCCTTGCCCTGGAGAGCGTCGATGGCCTTCTTTTGTTCAGTCTCATCACCAACGTTGACGAAGCCGTACCCCTTGCTCCTTCTGGGCGTACCCCACCTCCTTCGAACGATGCGAGCAGAGTTGACCTTGAGACCTGCATCAGTGAAGAGAGCAGCGAGGCCTGCGTCGTCGATGTTGAAGCCGAGGTTGGCAACAAAGAGAACAGTCTTGGAGGGTTCGCCGACCGGATCCTCACCGATGGGACGAGGGGGACGATAAGATCTGTACCTGCGCTGCCTGTGCTTGGGAGCATCCTCTGCAGGCGCATCTGTTGGGGGAGTGTCAGCGACAGGAGCGGCGATCTCTCCTTCGCCAGACTTGGTCTTGTTACGGCGCTAAGTATGAGATTAGGATGATAGAGACGTGATGGGAGCGACGGTACCTACGTTGGTCTTCTTCTTTTTCTTCTTGGGCTTCTCCGCTCCTTCGGTAACAGGAGCGGTTTCAGCCTTGTCAGTTGTCTCACCATTCGCCTCAGCGTCGGTGACTTCTCCAGGGACAGACTTGGGACCTCGTCTGCCCGTGGACCTCTTCTTGGTCTTCTTCGGCTTGGGGTCCCTATCCTTCTCATCCGCTGGTTTAGCGATCTCAATAATGACCGAACGGCCGTCGAGCTCTGTCTTGTTCAGAACCTCGACGGCCATCTGGGCGGCCTCGATGGTAGTGAGAGCAACGAAACCGTAACCAGCAGAACGACTGCCATTGCGAGACCTGCGCTGAATGACCTGAGCGCTGATGCTGTAGATTGGAAGAAAGAAATGAGTCGACGAAAGAGAGGAAAAACAAGATCGTGCTGACATGTCACTCTCAACTGGCGCGAAGAAGGCCTTCAACCCTTCATCCGTAGTGGAATACGCAAGATTTCCGGCAAAGACCTGATTTAGAAGAGATCAAGGGACGAGAACGGGGAGACATTTGGGAATTGGGTTACCTTGAAACCGGGGGTCGCGGCTGGGGTCTTTGAATCTTGAGCAACGGGAGGCACGCCGTTTTCTGGGACTGGGGCGGCAGGGGCGTCAGACATTAGGAGACGTTGAGAGGGTGGGCGAGAGAGGTTGAGGGTATTCGTTCAGAAGAAGAGGGTGAACCGGTTTCTTTCCTGTCAAAAACTTGGAGGTCAAAGGAGAAAAAGGGAGCGGTGGCAAGCGTGTGAAAGAGGTATTGACCGTGGGAATTTATTTCGTTCTCCGACGCGGCGGTTGCCATCAGCGGCCAGGATACGCTTAGGGTATTTGCATGTTCACGGCCAAGAGGCTTTGTTGCTCTCTCGCTTCTGGAGTGTTAAGTCTGCGCAGTTTGATGATGGTGTGCTCACTGTCGTTACCAGGAAAAAAAAGGAATAATACGAAATTGACGGCGACGGTTTGTCGGTGATACATGGAATGATGATTACCTAAGCGTTGTCAACCATAAATACTAGACCCGCCCTTGCTCCCCTTTTCTTCCTCACCTTGCTCCTTCCCTCTTCCTGGTCGTCGTTCTCGTCCCAGACACACAGTCACTCTTTACTTTTCTCTCTCTTTGACGACCCTTGAAGAGATGCCTGCCATTAAGCTTCTCAATATCTTTGCTCTATCCACGCTCGCTATCCTTCTCTGCTCTTTCGCTCCGTCCCAGACCTTTGCCGTCTCAATCCAAGCCAACCACTTGGCTAGGCAGCTACCTAACCACCACGGCATTGCCAAGAAGAAGCGTGGTACCAAGCGATGCAAGCCTAGGTCTTCGAGCCTCTCTCCCTCAAGCACCCCCGCTTCTCAACCAACCAGCACTCCCTCCCAGGATCCCCCTCCCGCGAGCTCCCCCGCCAACAACGGTTCTCCTAACAATCCTCCTAGCAGCCCTCCCAACAGTCCTTCCAACAGTCCTCCCACCTCAACTACCTCGTCTTCCAACAACGTCCAGACCAGTCCCCCCACCAACACTCCCAGCGGTCCCGGAAAGCTTGCTGTTGCTTGGGCTATGGGTGACGACAAGAGGATTGCTCTCATCATCTCTACTGGGCGCGTCAAGATGTTCCACCTTTGGGACAGTGAGATTCCTCAGGCAGTCAAGGACACTGGTATTCCCGTCAGCATCATGCTCTGGAGTACCGACCAATACAAGATCGACCGCTTCCTCCAGTTTGCCCAGCCGGGTTATGCTTCTCACGCGGCTGGTTATAACGAGTCCGTAAAGTTGATTTGTTTTCTATTTGTTCGTTTGAACTAATCCGGTTTCTCCAGGGTCAACCAAGTAGGTCAAGGCCAGACTTCCCCCGACAGGGCTGTACAGGTTTGGTATCAGTGTCTCAGACCTCTTGTCGAGAAGGGGTACACTCTTATGGGTCCAGTCACCACCTCTGCTCCCGACGGCTATGACTGGATGGTCCAATTCTTCAATCAGTGTGGCGGTGACTGCCACGTCGATGAGGTGCCCATCCATTGGTACGACGTCCGGTTCGAAGACTTCCAGGTCTACATCAACAAGTGGGCTGGTTTCGGGAAGCCTCTCCGCGTTACCGAATTCGCTTGCCAGGTCGGTGTATGCTCTTTCGTCTTCGCGAATTGGACGCTAACCACATACATCCACTTGTAGAATTTCAACGGCGGTAACCAGCCCAGCATGGACCAAATCTGGCAGTTCACTGGCCAGGCCATCAACTACTTGGAGTCCGACAACCGCATCTTGTCCTATGCTCCATTCGGTTTCATGGATGACATGTACAATGTCACCCCCGACGACAGGCTCTTCGCCTTCCAAAGTTACGGTTTGAGCGACCTTGGCTGGAACTACGTCAAGGGTCACTAAGAGAGCAGTAGCAACCTTTACCCTTCAATTTGTATACCCCCTGTCGTTGTTCGAAGTTTCCCGCGAGCCGGTTAGAGTGTTGTTTCTTTTATCGCCGTCTCTCGTATCGGCCGCGGAAGGAGAGGTAGTGGTGCTGGCATTCCCTTTAGTTATTTCTTCCGGCTACCGATATGTAGAAGGAGCAGTACGGCAAAATCTATATCACTGGTTGTTTTTGTTGGCTTTCATGGGAGGTGCGACTCCAATCTTCGGATTCATCGATTATCGACCAACTAGTATTTCCCATCGACACCACGAGCTTGAAGCTCGAACACTAACCTTGGTAAGTTGTTACATTTGGATAATCGAATCAGAATCCAATCCAGGTCATAGGACTGAACGACAGGATACGAACCTGTCGTACAGCTTTCCGGGAGGCCCCGTCTTGGTGTATAAGTATCAGGACGTCCTGCGTCGAGAAATCCCCCCAAGGTCCGGCAATCCTGATGAAACTCCCAGCCACCATCAAGCAGCTACTCAAGCTCAGGGGCCCGAACCCTTCCCCACCACCACCAATTCCAAAGCTAAACGGGATACTCAAATCCACCTTGTTCGACGCAAAACAGAAGAACGCGGAAACCGCTTGGTTGGTGCTCACGGTTCGTCATCAGGGAGATCCCCGGTTCCGTGTACTTTGGACGGTCTCTCATCAAGGGTGTATAGACTTGCACTCTGTTGACTGCCAACCTTCCGACATCTGTTAGCCACCTTTACTCCTTCGCGACCAGGAAAGATCCGGCAGACCCCTCAACGAGGTATGGTCTCGAACGGGTGGTCAATACCGCGGCGTTGATGCGTGAGAGTGCGTTTAAGAGTACAGTTTTTGTTGGAGTGCCCAGGGTGAGCCCCGATCAGAGCAGGCGTGTGCGATTTTATCGCTAGTTTTTGGGGCTCACGCGTGTTCCTCTTGTTTTTCGGATCTCGCCCAGGTTATCCTCAGTTTGGCAGAGTTCGCAGACGCATTAGAGGATGACGTTAAGGAGCGTCTCCCAAAAACCCTCAACAGGTTCGTGTTTCATCGTATATTTCACTACACGATGCACAGTGTGAAAGATCATGACCCCCGTGAAATTACCAGGACGGAAGACATGGACACGATTGTCGCGCGCGGCCGGATCCTGTGGAACTCGATTTACGAGCCTTACGAGGTCAAGCTCCACGACAAATTGAGTTCATATCATCCAGACTTCATGTGTGAGTATATGTGCACCCACGTCGCTACGTTTTTCACCCCTTTTGGTTTTGTTCTTCGTCCCTCGTCTGTTCGCGATCACTTCGACCAACAGCGACGCTCCATTCTCCACTTCCACACCGACGCCCTGTTTTCCGTTAGGCTTTCCTAATCGGTCCGACGGAACGGGGGAAAACCTGCCTTGGTTTCGCCCAAACTTGACTCTCTTCCGCGATCCACAGACCCACGATCAATAGCGGATCTCAGGGGAATATTCGGGGAAGGGTTGGGAAGCATTTATCTTTTTTGCCCAGCCCTATAGCTTTGAGACATTCCCCACCTCGGCGCCATTCCTGGTTTGGTCGCTTTTCCCGCTCCCGCTCCCGTCCCACGTTGTTACGAGGTGGGATTGCGAGACGGCAGGAAGGTTACAAAGTGGTGGTTCCAGTGGATCCAATCACGCTGCCTCTTACCGTTACTCCTCCAGTTTCCTATTCCCTTCCCCCCCTCACCATGACGCCAAACGCGCGTCTGCCTCTCCACTTGGGTGACCCCTCCCTTTGCATCTCTGTTCATCCATTTGCCGTTGTCCCGTTCTACGTTACATCGTTGCTCCGGTGGGGACAGAGATTCCATTATATCGTTATCTATCGATCAGGAATCACATTTTTGGCTCCCGTTTATTTCCCATGACTGATCTGCGCTCTGTTTGTTTTCGGTAATCGCCTTTCAAAACAAAACACACACCCACACGCATACGCGCTTGCGAACCTGCGAACTTCTGGGACGATCTTCATATCCCGATTCTAGCCTTTATTATCCAAGCCTACGGTTCCGTGCTGTCTCCATTCTCCGTCATTAGTGATGTGAGCCATGGGTCCGGCGATGGAGGCGGGAGCAACCAAGAAGGGAAAGGAGGGTCGGAATCCGTAAATTCTGCCCAAGCCTCGCCAGCGCCGCCATCGGTGTCACCTCTCCCATCACCTTCTCGTTCTATTCTCGCAGGAACAGGCACAAGTACAAACGAGCATGGAAACCTGAGTCGCGTCATGACTTCCATCGTCGGCAGCGCCTGTTTGAGGGCAGAGGGCGGAGTTGGGCCTCAGTTGACCAGCCACGTTTTCGGGTTATTGAAAGGTCGTGCAGCTGAGAGTCAGGGATACGAGATGAATGAAGAGGACAGGTGGTTGGTAACTGATGAAGGGACCGAATGGGTTATTAACACTGTAGACTCAATCCTCGGTGTCGTCGCACCGGCACCGAGCCAACAAAGCAAGGCGAAATTGTAAATAGCCCGTTCGAATATCCCGTATAGACCCCGGTCGAGCAGATGGGGATGTTCCCGTTATCCCTCCTGTTTGGAACGACCCGAGGGAAGAGAGAAGAAAGAGCGGTGTTTGAATTTACAACAAACAGCGAGTTTCGACGTACACCAAAACTATACTACAATTGAACAATATTCACAAATCAGCGATGGGTTTTATCGTATGTACAAGGGAATCGGATGGAGGGGCACGACCAGCGGGACTATCAACGCTGATCAAACAAAACGAGGGCGAATAAACAGGAAAGTGTGGGGCAAGGGTAAAGGGGATCCAGATCTGCAGATGTGCGCAGGAGGAGAGAGGGGAAGATATATTGACAAGATGCGCGCGCGTGTCTTTGACCCCATCGTTCGTCAGTGAGGGCGCAACGGGGAAGGAAATCGAAGGGCGGCAGGGGGCAATTGACCAGGTGAAGTAGGAGGACCGGGGCCCAGAACCTCGTAGCTCTGGGTTCATAGGCCGAAAGCAGTAACGAATTGATAGAGCATCGCCGTCACCGTAACGGTGTCCATCAGCGGTGGGTGCATCTGAATTGAGAAAGGGAAACCGGAAGTAATTAGCGAGACTGAACGGTGTTTACCTGCCAGTTCCACCGCCGCTTAGCCACCCCTCGCGAGGCAAGAACGCCCCGGGGGATTGGACAGCCACCGGCAGGCAGGTCTAGACAGGGATTGAAAGATCGACAGGGTCCAAGCCACTCACCACGACGCCGGCACCAGCAGAGCGAATGTAGTGGAGCTCGCGGTAAACGTCTCCAACGTTGTACTTGGTCGGTGTCACGCTTTGTAGACGGGCGATGATGTGGCCGTTTGGATCCTGAAGCTGTTTGGGAGGAAGGACGAAAAGGTCATCAGGAAGGGTGCTGTGATTGAGAAGAATGGACTGGGAAATATTTACGTACGATGAACTCTCCGTTGTTGGACGGGCTGGGGCCCCATCTGTATTGATAACCGTCCGGTCCGTTGAAGATTCTCCATCCCTGAAAGATTCCCGTCCCCAGTCAACACGAAAAAGTAGCGAGCGAAAGAAGGACTCTCGAACGTACGTAAGCCCGAGGGTCTTGTCGCACAAGGTCGGCCATCGGGACTACTGTCTGCACACGATGAAAGCTTGTGTGTAAACAAGCAGGTTCTGGGTGCAACTGGTTATGAAAATGGTACGATACCTTTCCAATGGTCGCACGTCCGAGGCCGCCGTTGGCAGCCCACTCGAGTTTGGCGACCCGTTCCTCTTTGGTAGGACGGATGGCACGCCAGAGAGAGGTCACGTTCTGACCGCCGCTACCGGTGTCGGTCTACATGGGAAACAGCAGAGAGATAAGGATAGCAGGCGCGTTATCAGTAAAAACGGTTGCAATGTGAGATATCACGACGTGAAACGCGGCGAAGGCTCACCTGGAATCGGTACACAATGCCCCAAGAGCTAAAAAGCTGGCTCTGACGGGGGTCCTTGGACGTCCAGGAAAGGATCTCGTTGGCAGCAGAAGACATTGCCGTCGTATGAGCTGAAGGGGGGGATTGGATACCGTGAAGACGGATGGGAAGCAGTCGTGTAGATGCATGACGCTTTTATAGCAGGAACAGGAGGGGGTTTGCAATGCCTGCAATGACCTCCTGGCTGATGGAAAAAATTGAAGCGATCGGCAACGTGCAATTTCGTTCTCAGGTTTGGTGGAAAAAGCAGACACGCGTATGATGAGTCTCACCATAGGGCGCGGAGGAGGGGCGAGTGATTCTGACACTCCAACCTTTTTCGCTTTTGTTGGCGTAGATCTGGAGGTGAGATGGGAATTAAATAAAGGTGTGTGCAGGAGATGGGATGTATAAAAAATAAATAAAAAACAAAAAACAAAAACCTTCCTGCACCACGGGTAAGCGGGCATTCAGACTGACCTCTGGCCCACCCTCCCGCATTTCACCTGGGATTTTGACAGAGTACGGGCGAATATGGGTGAACAGTGCGTGCGCAAAGTCTTTCCCCCCGCTCCCTCTCAATCTGAGTGGAGGAGAGATTTCCTGTGACTGTGGGGTCAACTCCAATCAGTGGGGAGGAGAACTGGAATCCGTTTTGAAAATCAGATCAAGCACGAGGCAGGCCAAATCGTTTTCCGGAAAAAGCAGAAACCTACTGAGAGTCTGGAGCCGACGTAAAAGATCATCCACCGGTATGGGCAAAGGAATGTGGATGCAGCATGGCCGTTACAAGGGGGCAGAAAGTACAAATCCCATCGCCATCAAACGCGCTCAAAACAGGCAGAGAGGGCTCCAGAGTACGGTGCCTCCCTATCAACTCTCCGATACGAACGTGCCGGTCAAGACGCTCAATCTCTCCGCCCAAACTCAATCCCCGGGCCCACAGACTATGTCCAATCTTGCCATTCGAGTAACAAATGCACACCAAAACTACCCGAATCCCCACGGTCAACCACCCTGTGAATGGCACCTGTCCCCGGTCGGCGGTCAGTTGGTCTTTCTGCACATTGACAGCCTCCGTCCTGATGGCTTGAAACAAATCCCAGTTTCAGTAACATAGTAAGTCCCCATACGGTTCCAGGCTTCTCACGCGGTCACGGTACCACTCGGATACCAAGGGTTTTTGCCGAACCGACAACGGTGCTCGCGATAGCCTCTAATCGGAGATGCCTGAGATGATCATCCGTGGCCTTAATCTTCGCAATCTCGAATACGTGTTTGAGACTGATCGTCCCGACAACCTCATGACCAGGCTTGCCAGTGCCCTTCTCGATGTTGGCCGCCTTCTTGAGGAAGTAGGACGTAGGTGGCGTCTTTGTGATGAAGGTGAAGGTCCTGTCTGGTTGGATGGTGATAAGGGTGGGAGTAGGAATGCCAGGTTCGATGTGTGCGGTCCGGGCGTTGAATTCTTTGCAAAAGTCCATAGACTTGACACCACGCGCACCAAGTGCCGGACCAACAGGTGGAGTTGGTGCTGCTTTGGCAGCAGGAATCAGAATACGCTATTATTACCATTAGTTGACGAATAACGGCCGGAGATGAAAAAGAGCAACGTACCACCACCTGTGCTTTTGACTTGAGAGCCTTGGACATGATGAGACACGTCGAGGCGACTCTTCCGCGCGTGAGTTCCCGTCCGTGACCGCTGTCACCCGTAACGCACCCCGCCGTCACACTCCCCGACAAATTAGAAAGAAGGGAAGAAGAATGATAACAAGAAATGGAGTACTGCGTCGTCTAAAGTATAATCGTCGTCTGGGGGTGAAAAAACTGTGCGTTAAACGTACATCCGTAAGACGTTTATCGCACAAGTTATCGGCGATAAGTCAACACTGGTTCCACCGATCCGCTCATCGATCCCGCCACCAGTCAGGAGTCCGAGGGCAAGGGCAACAAGCCGAAGCCCTGAGCATATTCCCTGGCCGACCCACGTTGATTTACGGCGTCCAAAGATTTTGGCTTTCCATCAGGACACACATATGGTCAAGTCCAGGATTTTCGCCGGCTTCCCTCTCCACGCTCGCTTCACTCTCTCGGATCTATTGTTCCGGAATCAGAATACTCGTTTCGAGGACCCGGATTCGACGGTGCAACGAGGCTGCCGTATTTGATACTCGTAAAGTCTCAGGATCATGTGTGAGCGGCGGTTGTCTCACCAACACAAGTCTTGCTTGCCCTCCACATATTTGCTCCGGTCCCGGAGTCGGTAGGGAGTGACGCTGCGGGGAAGCAAGCATTCCCCAGGTCCCCTTCTTCGTTCAGGAACATCAAATGAAATCAGTTGAGGACCGCACGAAGCAACTGTGGGAAATACAGGTTCCTCGGCTGAGCCCGGCTGATTATTGCTCGCGACTCTCGCAAGGCGTGCCCTCATCAGATCACGGAGCTCCACCGTTATCGATAGAGATCGTGGATTTCGATGTGCTTAGTCCGATATGACAAACCAAATCCAAGGAGGTTACACCACCTGGTTGTAAACTGTGACTACACCAGTACTAAATGCGGCCACGTCCAACCCCGAGATCGCAGTGTGGACCACATTCTGCTTTTCATCCCGAGACTCGAGCTTTACGGCTACTTTCTGTGTTTCAAGCTTAGGTGTAAGCGAACCTATGTCACTCCCGAAAAAACGCACAAAGGTACCTACTTTAGGGTTGCGAAAATCCCACACAAACACATACCCGTCGGCGAATCCCCGTGCGAAATGGCAGTGGCTTAGTGACCCTCTGGAGTACCGATATGAAGACGGGGAATGACGTGCTGATCCATTAGCCCGCATTCGGTGCCCGAAGCGGACGGCTGGCTGGGTTTTGAATCCCCCAGCTCGAATATCAAATAGGTGTACTTGTTCGTCTAAATCGTCCACCTACGGGTGCCGTAAGTCGATTGCCATGCTTCGAACAAATCAACGCGGTTGACACATTTACCTCGAGCACCACAAGATCCGGTTCATGGAGATTGACATGGATATTGTTGACTTCACTCGAAATCGGGAGGCCCTCAGTGTTGGTCGGCTTCTCCACCTTGAGGTTCCAAATTCGCCTACCAGACCCTACGTACGCGGTTTTGGTCTCTGGAGCATATCCAATCGCCCGTACAGGTGTGTTGAGGTAGAGCTTCATGTCGTTCGTCTTGATTGAGGAGTCCTCAGAGGAGAAGGTCCATAAATGAATTCGTTTGTCGTATCCACCAGATAAGAAACGCCGATTATCAACGGGCGCCAGAGAGCTGATTCCCCTATCACAATGTGGTGGGTGAAGCAGGGCGTTTCGAAAGAATAACCGGTCCTACACAAGTAATGCGCCTTAGCCCTTATGTGAAGGAAGTTGATGCAAGAACAACACGTTTTCGTTGACAAACTCATTTAAATTGAGGGTCTCGATTTGTGTCTCAACACTCCGGTCGGAGGCACCGTAGCCGATAACCAACGTGTTTCCGACGAGGCAAGCATCTTCGACGTGATGGTGACTTTCCCCCGGCATAGAAAGGTCTGGCAGCTTGGTACTAGACAGGGAGAGTCGTAATCAATGAATAAGGCGCGTGATTTACAAAAGGGCCATCTTACTGTTCGATGCCGTTGATGAATTGGACATCACCACGCATTGTCACTGCGCACCATATGTCTAGCGTGGAGGAGCAGGCTAACCGACGAGCCCTGCCATTCGGAGGGAGGGGGAGTCGGATATGTTTACGGGAAGGTTGCGATACAATCGTCGGATTGTCACGAGGGACTGCAACAGTACCAGGACGCCCTGTTTCAGGTCGTTTTTTACGTCCTTTTGCAGGTCCGGTCTTCCGACGTGGAGGTAGCGCCTCGTTTGTGAGAAATTCTTCTTCACTCAACTCCCAATCGTGAGCAAGGACGGGAAGAAGTTGAGGACTGAATGGAGGGTGTGGTAAGGGCATAACATTCCTATCAGCGTCCGAGTCCTCGCCAGTCGCACCGGAATCCGGTTCTTCCCCCTCTGAATCGGAATCTTCTGATCCATTATTCGCGGGACCTTGATGGTCCTCTAGTTCATCCCGGACTACTCGCAGCTCTGAGTATGATTCCTCTCGCAAGATCCCGAGCACAGGGTTTCCTCACCAGCTGTTCCAGCAAGTTCTGCAGGGTTCGATGCTGCAGTACGACTTGCCCCCGAAGGACCAGAGTCACTTACGGAATGGTGCCCGGTGGACTCTACACTTCTGCAAATTCTTCGAGTTTTCGACAGAAACACACCATAACAAGACTTACACTTCTTCCACGCCGTCGATGACTATTGGATCATCGAATGTCTCTCCACCGCCCAGAAACGTGGACAGCCATGCCCTGGCTTGACTCTGTTTTTCGGATGCGACACTGGCGCGATGGGGATGTATTCCCTGCGATTGCGTTCTAACCATAGAAGCGGGTCTCCATAAGTCGTTTGGCTCGGATTCTCGCGGCTCTAGCTTTTCGCGGACCTGATAATCTAGCAGCCTTCAAATTCCTAAGTTTTCAGCAACGAGCGCCGAGCTATTCCACATACCATTCGAATGTCATGTTCTTCGAACCATCAATGCTTTCCCTTTGGGGGATGTGATGAGCGTGGGGCCTGGGGAACATCAGCGCGTAGGTTAGGATGATGGCTCACAGTACTATTGGATCATCGATTACCCTCCTCCCACTCTGGTGAAGCCGTAGTATGGTATCTTGCATAACAGTGTTTCGATCTGTGGCCTCTTCTATACGAACAGATTCGACGCCCCTTGTGGCCCCATGGTGGGGAGCTGTTTCCCTGATTTCTGGTGTCTCCGACTTCAACATGCGAGGAATCTGTGGGACAGTAGCCGCATCAAGCGAGTCGCTCCTCGATCGCTTCGACATGGCACGAGTCACGAAGTTCAGAGAGGTAGTCTGATCGTCCAAGCCCCAGATGGGCAGCCCGACCTTGTGTTAGGGACCAGTTTTGTAGCGGCGGGCGTTTAGGTCACGGTTAGAGACGGACCCTTCGATCGCATAAAGTAGACGCTCAAGAACACTTCTCCTCCGAGCGTCGATTCCAGTCCCTGGACCTGGACCTAAGTATGCAGGAGGATCACCAACCTAACGAAACGAGAATACAATGTAAAGGAGACCACCGGGTTCCAAAGGTTCGGTCGGAGGTCAATCCGGGGTATCCCCTCTACCGACAACCGCGACCTTCATATCCCCAGTTTCTTCGAACAAAGAAACCATGGGAAAAGAAGTGAGCGTATAGGGGTGACGGTACAGACTTCATAGTAACCTCGGATAACATCTCCAGAGAACGAGGGTCGAATTTGGGGCAGAGATTCCCTCCTCCGTCACAGCGAGGTTCAGATCCTGCTCGTGATAAATCAGCAACCAACCGACGACCCGCTACGAACAATGTGAGTACACTTGACATGTGTTCGGGGGACCGTGAAGCCAATAAACCCTCAGATCTCCAAAGCTCTGACTCCAACTGCTGACTCTTACCCACAACCATCACTCCCCAGTGGTACATCATGCATGGTTCGTCACGACTCTTCAAGTTGGTTTATGACTTCGGCTCGCTTACAATATCAACAGCTGAAACTCAACACCGGTGCTCAGAATAGTTCAGATTCCCAACAACCCGCAACCAGAGGTCAGGGGTGTGATGGACATCGACACAGAACTGGAACCACGTCACTATCTAGATCCACAGGGCACATGTCACACCATCCCGAGTTTGCTGGGACAGATATCCCTCACCGCGTACGCCACCACTCCAGGCTTAAACTCCAAGTAATGCATTCGAGGACCGCTTCACCTATTCACCAAAAGATAATTCCTCAACCCTCAGCGGATCTTGTTAAGCACGAAACACCGGAACTCCAACCCACTCCTACCGTCCTTCCGCAGGCTACTCATAAAGAGAGATCTATCAGGCAGCATCCCTACGACAGCATTAACCTTACATTGGATAGTTCCGACGCCGAGTTTCTTGACACACCGGACGAGGAGCCCCCAGCAAAAAGCTTTAAGAATCGGCCCAGCGTCGCAGCCAACTCTGTTGCTCTACCCCTTCTTCCGTCTGAACGAACGTCTAACGAACTTTCTAGACACGGGTTTTCGACGGGCTCCGTTATCCTTGGCTCCGCCTTAAACCTAGTCAAGGAGCCTTATGACAAGCCGCGGTTGTTCGTACGCTACACGTTGGACTTCGAAACGTGTTTGGCGAACATATCTGCACGTGGATTCATTGATCAGATTTGCACGTTGCCTCAATGGTAAGCCCCGTTACAACTCTTTCCGGTAGTACGTTGTACAAAGGTTCACAACAGGGAAAGAGAGATTATTCGCTCGCCCGAAAACTCTACCTCGGACTCCATCAACGGCGCCTGTGTCCTGAATGCGTACGGCTCTGCTCTCTTGGTTCTCGCGCACGGTAGGGAAAACAACTCTATTACCATCCATCGACTAGGCCATCGGTCTCCGGTAAATTTATTGTCCAACTACAACCCTCTCCTGCTATATTGATGACTAACGCTCTTTCCTCTTAGACTCGCCCAATAGGATCCTATAACCGACCCGCAGTATCCGGAAAACCCGAAGGGTTGACCGCAATTTGTTCCATGATGCAACCTCTTTCGTTTGCGACCGGAGGAGCCGATCACGCTATTCACATTTGGAACGTTGACCACAATCTTCAAATCGTTTATTCTGAGTCGCCGCTGGCAGTCAAACACACCTCCAAAATATATTCTCTCCTGCCCATTTGGGATTCCAGTCAGAAGCTTGTCTCAAGTGGGGCAGACTACAACGTTAATGTTTATGATCTCCCATCTGAACGAGTTATAAACATCATTAAACTTTCCAATCCTGGCTTCCATATCCACCATTCGGGGAGTCTGTCGACCCTGCTGATTCAAGTAAGGCCTCTTGAACAGCTTGGTGAATCGAAGTGGGCTGAAAATCAGGTCAGACTGCACATAGGGAACATCAGTTCGAAATACGAGATCTGCGTACAAGGGCCACCAATGGAACTCAGACCTTTGGATTCGCGTCAGATAGCCTACGACTATCGAGATTTGCCAGAGGTGAGGCCTTTCTTAATATTTATACGGTTGATGCGAAGAGTTGTTCAGGCGATGTTGCACATTCGACTTTATTTGCTTGCGGGGATTTGGAAGGACGTGTTCACATCTGGGACCTACGGAACGTCAAGCAACCTGCAGCTCAGGTTAGTCCTTATTTGCCCACTATATTGGCGCAAGCTTTTTTTACACATTCAACAGGTCAAGTGCTTCCAGACCGAGATCAAGAACGTCATCTGGCACGAATCGCACATCCTAGCGTCTTCCGATGAAAACCATGTAGCCGCTATCCCTTATACTTATAGCAATTCAGTCACGCATATAATCTAGTTCATTTCCTCACGTATAACGTACACGACCTTTTCTATGTCATGGGTTTGGGATTGACAGATCTGTGACCACCGGGGCGCTCGTCGTCCCCAAGGTCTGGCCCCACGGGACATGGGTCATCCAGCGCCGTCGACCCGCCTGGCATGTGACTTCGATCAGAGGATCACCAAATCCTCCATGACCTGCAGCTCGGACTTCTAGTCGGTGGGGAGATTTGAACGCACAACCCCATGTCGCGACTATACAACCAGCGCCAGAAAGATGCCGATGAGGCCCACCGAATCCAAGTGAAAGCGGGCTTTCTGGTGAGCCGGTCACTGATGGCTGGCATGGGCGAGTTGCAGTGTGCTGATTTTGGGGGATCATTGCGTCGTGCTTCTTCTTGACTTTCGACGCTGGCGCCGGGTAGGGTGGTGCCCAATGGACAGCATTTGGCATTGGGGCTACAACGTTGGGACATGTCTACTCTCCATTCTTCCGGTCAGTCAACTCTAGGTCAAATTCCTCTCCTGTAACCGCACCACCTATGTCCGCTCTAGCTCTCGTTATCTTCACTTCTTGCTGACACCACGTTCAGTAAACAAACATTACCCCTCAAAGTCTTCCTCGTGACCATCACGGCCGTCTTCGGATTCACCCTGTCCGCAGACCACGCCCTCCTCGGGTTCGAGACTCGTCGACGAATAGAAGAGGCGGCCGTCCGGAAAGAGGCGAGAATGGAATTGGCGAAACGAGGCCTTGTACCCACAGAGACCGAGATTTCTAAATGGAGAGAGGCCAACGGCAAATAGTGAAATCAAATCCGAATGTTACTGGTATCGGTATACAATGGACAGTCCAATGTAGAGGCTCAGAGACATCCAATGTTCACCGCTTGAAGGATTGTCAGGGTCAATCATGGAGGCCAGGTCGCAGTTCCGCTTCCGCGTCCTAGGTCAGGTATGGCTAACAATATCCTATTCCTGCTCAGGTTCCCTACAACAGAGCGGCTTGACACTGATTATGAACTTCTATCGTCGTACGCATTACTGGGATGGTCAATAACAATATCGGAACGAAGGAAAGGAGGACTTCAAGTTCGGAGTGTTGGTCCGGCCGTGGCTCACACGAGGGCACAAGTCTCATGGAGGCGAAAGAAAGCAAGGGAACGCTGGTTCATGACACCAAAGAACAACATTCAGCGTTGTATATATGGTAGACAGAAGGGAAACATCATTGCAAAACACTGTAACCCCGACGTTAGGAGGTACTGATATTAGGAGGAAACTTGACGGAAGTCCGAAAGGGTTGCATTGCAAGACAATAGATAGTCGGGTTTCTGAGATCTGGATGCGGAGATGATTGGAATAACAGACGGGAAAACTGCGAGACAGAGACCGAGAATCGTATTCGTAGCAGTCGTCTTGTTAGTGGTAGCTCCACATGCTTCCTGTCGGCTGCTGGTATAACCCTCCATCTTGTAGCGGATAACCGTCGACTGGGGTGTGATAACCTTGCACATACTGTATGGGAGGTTGTGGAAACTGATTGGGGTGTGATGACATGATAGTGGAAGTAAGAGGGGGAGGGGGAGGGACATAAATAGGTTGTTGAGTGGATGGGTTCGGGAGGCTGGGGGGCTGCGGCAAGGCCAACCGCCACGACGGCGAGATTGCAGGGGGCAAAGGCAAGCCACTCTGCTGTACGGGTGGCACAGGTAAGTTATGTTGACCGTTCTGCTGCACGGATGGCATCGGTAGACTGTGTTGCCCGTTCGCGGCCCACGACTGAAGTGGATTTGGAAGGGAGTACGAATGGGAATGAGAGTGTGCGAGTGAGCGTTGAGGCAGAGGAGGGTGTAGCGGCGGCGCCTGGCCAGTGATATGTGATTGACTCTGAGTAGGTGCTCCATTGAAGTGAGAGGGAAGGGGCGGAGGGGGGGGAATGTTGTTGTACTGGATTAGCTGGATTGGTTGTTGGTAGTTGCCGCTCGAGTACGCGCTCTCAGGACGAGATGGGCTGCTCGTCGGTGAAATGGTAATTCCACCGCCACCAGGAGGAACGGGGAGGGTAGATCTCCGTCGAGTGATCACGGACGGTTGGGGTAGTGGTCGCGAGTTTGGATTTGACGCTGGCTGTTCACCTTGGAGCTGCGAATAGGCATCCTGAGGTGGGGATGGTGTATGCGATGTACTTCCATGCTCCGGTATCGGAAAACTAGCGAGCTGACGGGGGGATGAAGAGTTTGGTGGGAGGGGAAGGGGATATTGTTGTTGTGGGGCTAATTGCGGAGCGGGAGGTATCGTCGTTAATGCTGGGGGTAAACTGTATGGCATCGGGGTCACCGCTGGCATTGGATAATGTGGGTTATGATACCCAAGTTGGAACGGCAACGAGGAGGATGTTGACATGAAGTTTGAGGGAGCTGGTGTAGGAGGTATGGACACAAATCCTGTATGATGAGAGATGACTGGAGGTATCATGCCGTAACTCCCTGGCGCAGGTGTGGGTCCGGTCCTGGCAGGCAATGCGAGATCTTGCTTCCGCTGGTTCAGGGGAACGAAACCTGAGGATGTCACGAAACCCGAGGAACTCAGGGGGTTCGGAAGGCTATGTCGTGGTCCCCTTGATTGTTGTTGGAAAGAAGATGGCTGCAGGGTCGATTGCGTATTCTCGTAAGCAGGCTGATGGCTTTGAATGAAGGGGAATACAGATCCTTGATCTTGTTCGTTATGCCCATATTCGTTGATGGTTTGCTGTTGGAATCCCTGAGCTGACGTGGACCTGGGAAATTGATTGATGGGCTAGCGACACACATGAAGTTCAATGTTGACTGCGAAAAAGGGTGGACGTACTGGGAAGGTATCCCGCCGATGACGGACATCAGATACGCCAAGGTTATTGAGCTCCCCGGTGACACTATCGATGACGGAAAGATTTGTTGAAGACGCCCGCTTCTCGTATGGTGCCTTGTAGAGGTCCAATGAGAGAGAACTGTTAGCGGTCTTGATTGTTGCCGATTGATCCAGGTCACTTCCGCTGGACGGCATTCTGGACACGGGATGTGACCTATTTGGCGAAGAGTCGAACGGAACGAATGAACCAGCGCCGCCGTATTGTGAAGTACGCTGAGGAGTCTTTGTCCTTGCCTTTTTCTTTGGTGCAGGCTCCTGGGATGGTCAATCAGTCGACGACCACGGCACATCTATCGTGGCGTACATTCGACCAAAAAGTCAACTCCAAATATACTTCTCCGGCATACTTGTTCTTGGAGGAAAGTGCAAACCATTCTGTTGAGTTGTCAAGGACGAAAACGCTGAGAGCTGGGTGAACGTACCATCGGTTTCTCCTTTAGTCAGCACTTCTGTGAGATCGACATCGGTTTCCCCGATCAGAGTGGGATCCCGTGCATCTTCGGCAAAGCAGGCTATCTTCATGAACTTTCCGCCTGCGATACTGGGTGGACCCTTGGGGTTCTTGGGTGGTAACGGAGGTGGAGGTCCATCCTCATCCCCTGGGCGACCAAACCCGTCTTCGATCTCCTCGAAGAGAGTGAATCTTAGTTCCTCATCCCATTCGGGGTGTTGGCCGCCTCGTTTGTCAGCCTTGGTCCTTTGTTTCTCGTCATTAAGGGTGACGAGGCAATACGGATCTTGCTTTCCGATGTTCCTCTTATTCGGTAGATTTTTCTGTAAATTGTGGGTCAATTGCGGAGAGTAACGCATAAGGGGGTTGGCGGGTGGGAGCCACATACAGCCTTGAGTACGACGGCGATGAGAGTGCCAATCTCGCGACCTATTGTTTTCATAGAAATGGCGGGAGGTGGGACAGGATAGAGAAGGAGCGGAAGAGTGTCTTGGTCTCTGTCGTTGTTGATGGCTGCTAGGCAAGGTCAGCGGGCGAGCGAAGGCGAGCGCTAGGTCACCTGACCCACTTTGAACTTTTACTTATCGTGTCTTATCTCAATGGCAGACTCAGAGTCAAACCCGACTGACCCGGCAACTTTCGTGGCACCGACAGTGTTGACGTCCCCAAGGATCGTTATCGAGTTTTGCAACAGAGTACGTATAGGCAACCCCCCCTCGAGAAATCGGTCGTGATTCGTTCTTACAGTGTAGATGGTGAAGAAACCAAGGCCTTCGTAGTGGTTCACACATTCAGATCCGAGACAGGCTTCACAGAACACAATGGGTAGCGACGGAACTTTTCCTGACGTTCCCCCCTCCCGAACTCGCTTCAATCTCAGTCGTTCCATTGACCTCGGACGAGACAGCAGGAAGATTCCGTGTCTGGGTCTTCACCGACCACAGTCCTGTCCTTGTGTGGGACCGGAAAGTTGAGGGAGGCTTCCCGGAGCTCAAAGTCTTGGTTGAGGGCTTTCTTCCATGCTCTTTCGAGATCAGCCCAGCTCACGATCGCGTCTGGACAGAAACAACGAATAAGAGACAAAATCCAGCCCGAAAGGTCCTTGGGTCACTCGGATGCTGGAGTGCATTAGTAGATAAGCACGATTTGTGCGTTTTTGTAGTGCGCGGGTTGTAAATGAGTTGTTTGTCCTTCACGTGGCCAGGGATCGCGTCGTTTTTCGAGAGTTGTCAACGCTGTCATATAAACTGACGGTTCGCGACCACCAAGTTCCACACCGCTCATTCTCCGTCTACGCAACTGAGTCTCCGTCTCGTAAACCCTGCGCTTCGACGCACAGATGGATGACTCTCGAGTGTCCGAGCTTATCAACAAGGCAAAGTCCAATGGTCAGCCCGAGTCCTTCAACTTCCACTTCCATCAGTCTGACGCCCTAAGCATAGATGTTGAGGTAAAGGTCGACGCTCTCACAAAACTCCAGGCGGAACTCGAGGCTGGGGCTGAGGTACGTCCCTAGGTTCCCGTACTGGCTCAATTCTGACCCCCTTCAAGGTTCCAGATGCCGAGGGTGTCATCAGTACTCTCAAGGCGTGTCTCAAAGTCTCGCATCAACACCTGACGACCGCTGCAGTCTCCGTGATACCCCCGCTCATACCAATAATCATCGCAAATGGTCAACACAATCATCGTCCAACCCATCAGAGGTCTTTATCCAATTCCACTTCGACATCCTCTACTACGGCATCGATCGATGCCTTCAACCTACGGCAGGCCCTGGCGGTTTTCTTAACCCCTGGTGGCCTGTTCGAGCGTCTCGGCGACAATCGCGAGAAACCTCGAGACAAAGCTCGAGAGTCTCTTGTTCTCCTTGGTGGTTATGCGTTCAAATTTGCTGGTGGAAGCGCATTTGCCTCCAAGAGCACCTCATCCAAGGGACCAGAGACACCGCTTTCTATGTTTGAGCGTTTCATGAAGGAAAGTGGATTCGGGAGTAAAGTTTGGAGAATCCGGGAACAGGTGCGTTGTACTCGTCCATCCAAGGCTTCCCCTTTATGTGCGCGTGCAAGTACCGCGGATCTAATCATTCATATTTTTAACGTGGGACATGTTGTCACTCGTGCGGGCACTAACGGTCATAACAGTATAACTGACCCTCCGATTGTAGAGCATCCTCGCCCTGGTTCACATCCGTCGATCGTACCCCTCGTTCGGCCTTCGATCATACCTCCCGTCCTTGGTCGCTGCCCTCGAAGATAGTGATAGCAACGTTCGGGAATGCGCAAAACAGTCACTTGTGGAGCTATTTACCAGTCCTGGCGTTACTGATGCCGCCCGCGCCGACCTCAAGAAAGAAATGACCAAGAAAGGTGTTCGAAAAGCCACTATGGATTCTGTCCTTAGCCAGGTCTTGTCCGCCTCGACTAGCAGTCTCACCTCAGCTGCAAGTAATGAGCTCAGCCAGTCGGTGGGAAAGAAGGAATATGTCCCTCCAAGTCTCGCACTGTTGGGGAAGGCACCTTCCACATTTTCGAACGGATCCGGATCGACATCTGGGCCGACTGTGATGGCTCGCGCTCGGACAACAAGCCGTGGAAACACGGGTCCCAAAATCCCCTCGAGACCTCCTAGTCGTGCTGGGGTGTCCTCTCCCACTCCAACGGAGGCCTCTGGTGGGGGAGGAACTGGTAACACCACTACTGGAGGGACAAATCTGGCTGATATACGCAATGTATATGTTAGTGTATTTCTATCTTTGTTGTCGATTCGCCGCCTGATGTTCTGTTCTCCTGGTAGGTTGCTTCAAGCCGTGACCTTGAAAACGAGTTTACCAAAATGGGGAAACCATTTGAGGTAACGCCTACGCCCTTGTTCAGGACAACCACTCTGATGTGTTTACCCAGGGTAAGGAAACGGAACACAATTGGTCGACTAGGGAGCAAGCAATCAACCTCGTCCGCGGAATGATCAAGGGTGGTGACGTCCTCGAGCGTTATCACGATACGTTTATGGCACATCTGAAACAGTTCTTGGAATGGTCTCTCAAGACGGTGGGCTCATATTTCACCGGCTTTCTTGTGATGACTGACTTGCTGTTAGTTGGTCAGTTTACGCACAACAGTGGCGGTGAACACGTGTCTACTATACTCCGAACTCGTGGTTGCGCTCGAAACCGCATTCGATCATATGTGCGAGCTTATCCTCAACAATTTGTTGAAAATGGCAGGTTTCACGAAGAAATTGGTGGCTCAACAATCTCAGGCCACGGTCACTATAATCCTCAAGCATACCTCTGCCCAGCCACGGACGATCCCGCATATGCTGTGGTGCACCCTACAAGACAAGATCGTTCAGGCCAGAGTTTATGCTTCGTCGCACATCAAGACATACATTGAAGTTCACGCTCTGAAGGCCAAACATGCCATTGAGACCTCCGGTGGTTTAGACACACTGGTGAACTCTGTGAAAAAGGCATTCGGTGACCCCAATCCTGGCGTGCGCGAGAACGCTCGACACGCTTACTGGCTGTTAAATGCGGTATGGAAAGACAAAGGGGCCGCGATCATGGCGGGCTTGGACCCTACTGCTCGAAAACAGCTTGAGAAGACATGTCCTGATTCAACCTTATCATCTGGCTCGACGGATTCTGCGCCACCGACGAAGAAGAGCAGCGTCGCAGCCGTGATTGCGGCGAGCCGAGCGAAGGCGAAAGCAATTGCTATCGACCCACCCACTTTAAGACATCAAGCGACCTCTACTGCGCGGACGACTACTTCTCCTAAACGGCCCCTGTCTCCATCGTTATCAAACAGTTCTGTTGGTTCTCCTCCACGATCTCGCCCCGTTATCTTAACTTCCCACACGAGGGTGGCTACGAATACTTCGACAACTTCACGCTCCCCCCGAAGAGACCTTCCCTCCTCCCAGCAGGCCACAACCGTTCCGCTCCCTCCATCGCATTCCATTGATTCTATGCGACGCCGTACACCTACCACTTCTTCGGCATTGTCCACTGCCCCTAGCAGTCCGACTTTCAGACGTGCGGTTTCGACCGCTTTGCCGCTATCACCTCCTTCCTCTTCTTACCACCTCCCCCCTCCCTTGACACCACCAAAACGGGAGGAACATCTTGGCCCCGCACGCTCCTCCATCGCTGACTGGTCTAGGTTAATTGAGGACGAGTCTTTGCTCGTTGCCACGACGGTCCCTATCCCGGAAGACGACAGTGACTTCGATGACGATATGGACACCAATCCGATTACCTTCTCCAGCCCGTTTGAGATGTTTCCGCCTACAAAGACGAAGTCAAGTCCAGTAACTCCGTCCTTCACCACCTCATCTATGGATGAACCTAAACACCAGATGCTTCATTCCATGTCTTCCGGTTCTTTTTCGACGCATTCGCCTCCAGCCACGACCCCGCAGCCGATTGTAGAAGACGCTATGAGGGCTAGAGCAGAACAAGCGGCTAGTGCAGCTGACAGATTGCTGGAGCTTGTCGATCAGGACCTTGACGATGATAGCACGGTTTTGATGGACCTGGACGATGATGAGGACCCTCACAGTACCAACAGTTCTCTTCTGCTTCGTACTCCTATCGAAGAGAGGAATGGAAAACACCACAGAGGGACCGCAGAAACCATCGGGGACAACGTACGCATCGCCGCAACTTTACCCTTGCGAACGGCGAAGTCACAGGTACCAAAGGTCACCAACATCTGGGGAGGGAAGATCCCAACTGAGGCTCCCAGGACTCCTGCGATTGATCGAGGGAGTAAGGAGGCTAGAGATCAGAGGGGTGCAGCGATTATGAGGCAGGCAGCCCTGCTCTTGGATAGTCCAGTCGCCGCCAAGAGTAGTGGACTGGTCACAGGTGGTTCTGGAACAGGTGCAAGGTCGACTGGGTCGGTTTTGGATTTGTTGAAGGAGAAGAAGACGGGGAGGGATTGGTGGGTGAAGAGGATGACGTGTGAGTTCATTTCATTCGATGCTGCCCTTTTGTTCACGAGTGACGCGAACGGCTTGCGTTCCTTTAGTGCACAGACAGAGCATGGGCATCAACGGCTCCCAGCTGGATCACGCAGAACAGTTCGACGAGCTTCAGCGTCACATCAAATCGTTGGAAAATGGTTCTGCCAACGTGGATTGCCTGCAGAAACTCGCAACGTTTTCTACGTTGTACCCTGTTCCTGAGACTCTCTCTTCTCTGAGTCAGGATTCCGATTTTTCCATCGCTGGGTTACCGCAGTGGACCATTCCCAAGGGGAACGAATTCTGGGCCAAGGAGAGGAGCTGCGATCGTTTGTTCGAAGCTCTCAGGAGGTTCTTGGACCCTTCGAAGGTAATCCCAGCATCTATGACCTTTTGGTCTTCTGAGTTCTCATTTCGTGTTCTTTAGGAAGAGGCCCTCCTTGAGTATGGGTTGATCGTTTTGTGGGAGTTGATCGAGAGCCAGACTCCATACATTGAAGGGAAGGAAGCTGACATCTTCTCACTCTTACTTTGGATCCGGTATTCTGGTAAACCCAACGCGAGTAGTTCAGGTCTGTTGGATTGCAACTTGATCTCACTATGAGCGTTTAGGTATTCGAAGCGACGTTTGCGATTCGCGACGCCCTCACAGGCCGGATTGAACCCGTATATGGTTTGACTACCATGCACGGTTGCGTTAAATCGTTTACCTCGATTCCTCCTCCCGATGTCGAGGATGCCGCGGAATTAAAGACAATGAGCTATTGTTTCGGGTTGAGCGCTTTGGGGAAGTTTATCAGGAGGTTACCTGGTGAAATTCTGGAGGAGGAGTTGCCGCGGCTGAAAGATACTTTGATATCGGTAGGTTGTATTCTAATAGTGATTCTACAGTCGCTGATTACGGATCTCCTTTTTCTCCTTAGGCTCTCACGGACACTTCATCGTTGTTGATCCGTGAATCAGCAGCAGCGGTCATTATCACCGCCCAACTCGTCCTACGTGATGAGGCTCAACTCTTTTCGTTGCTTGACGGATTACCTGACGACAAGAAGAATCTTTTGACCTATCTGTTTGAGAGGCATGATGCAAGGAGTGCCTCCCCCTCTACCTCTGCGGGAGATACTACCATAGGGGATAACAAAGATGATAAAAGATTCGAGAAACTTTCGAAGGAGTTGAGTCGGCTGGACCGGAGGATGAGCACACCCCCCAGAGGACGAGCCCCTTGACCGGTGTGCGTATGTGTTGCCTGACCTCGATACCCTTGTGTTCTGGAATTTGGAATTTCTTTGTTCTCCCTTGCAGGTGGTGACGATCAAGGGCGCGGTGCCCATGTTTGTTTCGCATTTGCTATGTCTCCCTGTTCCCCCCCCCCCTCCTTCTCTACTCTTTGCCTCTATTCTTTTATTTCTTCTCGTCTGAAGCTATCCTTTCTCATGTTCATGATGATGCATTATCGGATATTGATTGTATGTTACATGTGGTCCCGTTTCTCCCCACCTTTTGGTCATTACCCCTTTCTACTTTCTTATTCTCTCACTTTAGATCTCTGATACCGGGGACCTGACCAGACCCACTTCTTGCGATACGGTATACTAGTGACCCCTTGATTATAATAAAACCCAGCTTATGAGGAACGTAACGTACTGGGACGTGGGCCCTGATTGGATGAGACTCTCTCTGAAGACCGAGTGATGAGGGGATTCTATTACAATGCTTTTACATGCTGGATATTGGGTTAACGAACGCAGCCAAGGAATATGTTGTTCATATGCGTAACCTCATCCTGAGTATGTAATACCCAATGCCACCTAAAAGACCTCCAATGTGACCAGCGGTGTCCGTACCCTGTCGACTTCCAGCCAGAGCGCTGTATCCATCCCAGACAAATATTCCCGAGATGCACAACCAGGCTGGGCAGGGGATGATCCCGAATATGAGGAAGGTAGCTCGAGGAGCCAAGCAAGCGAAGAACGATAGGACACCATATAGAGCACCTAATCGCGGGCAAACGGAAGAAAGACCAGTCAACGAGCTATTTTCTTGTAGATGAATGGATCTGTAAGACGCACCGCTGGCTCCGAGGGAAGAGTATCTCGGGTTTTTCTTCACACTAGAGTGCCACCAAAGGCTGGACACTGAAGCCACGAATCCGGCACCGAGGTAGAGAGCGAGAAAACCAGTGTTGCCGAGTACCGAGAGGATGAGGGGAACGGTGAAGTAATAAGAGATGCCATTGAAGAGTAGGTGGCCGACGTCTCTTTGTGAAAAAGACGAAGTGATAAGGGTCCAGCTGTTAACGAGGAGGTTAATCTGATCGCGTGGACCTAGGAGTTCATGGAGGGATAACATACATCCGACCGTTGTTCACGTTCCACGCACTCGTGGTGAAATGCTGAAACATGAATCCCAAAAGAGATGGATCCCCCGATTGTTGCTAACAAGGCCAGACGATATGTCAGCCTTTTGTCTGAAAATCTGTAGGAGGGAACCATGACTGACGTATTGCGTGTTGGCCACTTGCCACAATGCAAATACTGCGCCATTAATGCCAAATATTCCCCAGAAAACAACATAGGAAGGTATCCTGTTGATTCTCTGGGAGATTTGTTGCCAGAACCCGAAACGAGGAGGTCTAGGCGCGTTGAAGGAGCTGCGTCCGCCAGAAGTCCAGCCCCGATGAGTCGCGTTCCAGCTGCGCGAAGGACTGAAGGTTTGGAGGACACCAGAAGATGGTTTGGTTTGCCACGCAGCTGTGAGATGTGACCTTGTCGCCAATTGTCCAGGGCGACACGAGAAACGGAGTGTGGGCAGCAGCGTGCGGGACAACATGATCGTCTCAGGTAAAAGGGGACCGGCTCGAATCTGATCGGATGAGAAAAGCGGATGCGGAAAACAAAGATATCTTCCTCTTAGATAAAACCAAGGCCATGTCGCACCACATATTCATTCTTTCGCCGACAGACACACCGTTGTACAGTCTGACGCATTATTCGTCCAAACCGGTGCAATCAACGGGGTCTTCATTGTCGTCAAATCTGCCATCATGGTCGACATCGGCGTTCGCGGGGACATTGACAGCGCTGTCTGGTGCATCAAGCGCAACGCAGCATCACACGAGCGGAGGGGGAGGGGTGCGTGTGGGGGGTGGACAGGACAGACACGTTATCCAGATGATTGCGAACGCGAGCTTGGACGCCATCGAGGAGGTGATGAGGAGAGATAGCGCGATGTATCTCAAGTCCGTGGACAAGTTTAACGAGTGGATAGTTTCCGCCTTCGTCACCGCCGGAAGTTAGTGGTCATTCAGTCATTTACCCTCCCACTTTCTTATGAAAAAGAAAAAGACATGAAGTTCATCATCCTCCACGAGACGAAGAACGACGACGGGATTAAAGTGTTCTTCAATGACCTTTGGGAGTTGTATGTCAAGGTCCGTCTCTTCCCTTTGTTTTGATCTTCTTTCTTTCTTATTTTTCACAGACGGCCATGAATCCATTCCATACCGCGCACACGCCGATACGCAGCGCGGTGTTCGACAGTCGAGTGAGGGCGAGTGCGAAAAAGAATCTGTAGCTAATCGCGCGGTTCTTTTTTGTTGGATTCTCCTCCTCTTCCACTCTCTCCCACCTCCGTCTCCTTCTTCTGTCTCCTTCTCTCTCTTTATTCTCCAGATTTCTTGCTCTTTTTTCTTCACCCGCTGTTTATTATATCACATATCTCCCCCAAACAAGAAATAATCGAAAGTCGGCTCCTCGACTCATCCAACGTCAGTTGCTTCGAGCTCCCTCAAATAACTCTCTCCCTTTGTTTCCTCACCCACTTCTTTCGCGTCTAGTCGTCCTTCCTCTTGCTATCGACTCATCGTGGAATCCTTTCCGTCTCCTGCACCTTTTTCAATAGACCACCGAACCTCCCTCGTTCCCTCCCGATCCCCTACAGATGACCGTATCTCAGCAGAACAACCGTGCTTCACTCCTCGCTGGTCTCCGTACCGGCGGCGTCCGGTCCACTTCCGCCAACGTTCCACACACCGCCGCTCCGGGTGCCACTTTCAACGTCCCCCGTTTTGCCTCCTACTCTCGCGACCAGCAGATTAATGAAGAATTCGACTACAACCCTGAACCCCAGGACGTCTATCTTTCTAACCGCATCTATCAGGGTCCTCTTACCTCGGCTGTAGACAACACCAGGTTCTCCTACCAGCAGAGCGCTTCCCCGCAGATAAACCCCGCCGCTCTACCCTTTAGCCCGAGCGTAAACGTTCAACAGGCTCAGAGCTTACAAATGCAAATGATGCAGATGGAGATCCTCCGCCTTCAGGTCAGCTTTCTTTCCGCCGCCCAATATATTCTCCGATCTGTTGATCCATTGTTCCATGAATTAGGCACAACAGTATCACCAGGTCGCTCAAGCTCAACTCCAGCAACAGCAACAACAACAACAGGCTCAGAACTGGCGTGCTCCATCTAATCCGCCGGCCAGTGCTGGCCCTCGAGATCTTCGCTTTGCCGCTGCCATGAACAATCAAATGCGCGGTAATCAGGCGGAGAGCTTGAGGTCAAAGCTCGGTGTTTACGACGAACCTATGACTGCTGCCCTCAACGGGAGATTCGGGAGTCGCAAGACCCAAGACGACGACGGCCAAGAGCTCACTATCCCACCTCCTACTCCAAGTCGTACCACCGTTATTAGCGGAGGCACTGTACTTGGCAGCCCCCTGTCCAACAACATAAATACCGGTTCCTCTACCGGTCCTTCCAAGTCTGACTCTGCTATTTCTTGGAGGAGGGGTGGGAAAAATAACTCGGTGTTGAGTGGACCAAACAGGGCTACTTCCATGACCACGCCACCTCCTTCGGTTAAGATCACCCCGCCGCCTGGAGAGGGTCCCACCGAATCCGTCACTCCATCGTCTTCCGGAAATACCAAATCGCGGCCCCAGCCCCTTCGTTTCAATCTCGCGGTGTCCCAACCTCTTCCGGTGATCGCTATTGATTCGTCTGAAGTTGATGCGGATGATGTTTCCTCTTCGGGATCGTCGAGGTCGGGTGGCTCCCCAACAACTCCATCCTCGCACGAGATGCCACCCTTATCCCCTCGCGAGGAGGCTACCAAGAAGTTGTACGAAGGCCTGGGTATCGGACGCCCCGTTCCCACTCCGTCTGCTGTTGTTTCTATTCCCCAACCTCAGCAGACGGCGCCCATCAGAGTTCTGAGTCAACCCGTAAGGCAGCCGAAGGGACCTCCCTCTGGCGCTGATGAACTTGGTCCCAAGAACTTTGCGACAAGGATCCGCAGGAAGGCCATTGGCGGCCTTAACGGTCTATTGGAGACTCGCGAGAGAAGAGATATCGAAGTTTGTTAAAGACATTGGGGGCGATCCTGTATCTCCCTCAATTCGGAGACACGGAAGATGGACGTAACCAACAACTCACCTGGAAATGCTCCCGTTCCTTGCATTCCCATGTACATCCGCCTGACTTTTTGCTGTCACCACGTCGGGGATTGTGCACCACCTCACAATCATTGTCCCTTCCATCAGTTTTTCCTTCAAGGTATATCATGGTTATTATTATTTGGTATCGTCGGTCGGCGTCAGCGCTCCCCCTCCTCATCCTCCCTCACTCCCCAAGGCAAAAGTTCACCAATTTTTGCCCCACGCTGGACTCCTATTTATTTTATTTCGTTCCCCTCGAACCGATTCCACTGCCATGCAAAAACACTCACCTCCCCTCCTGTTCTTTTGTATACCTTTCTGGAGTATTTGGAGGACACCGCACTCACGACGGACGGACGATCACTGTTACCCCGACCCGCCCCATCGCTCGTTTCTAACTGTACACACGCTCTTTTTCCTGTTCTTTTTTTCTCGGTTTTCCGCCCCCCCCCATCATATATGGCTTGCCACCCTCGTGTCAATAGTTTTACGTTTCGAATTTGTTCGTGCATCTTTCCATCACACGTCTGCCACTCCCTCACCCATCTCACTTCGCACCTCTCAGCTTTGCCTTTCAGTTCATCTCGCTGGCGTTTTCTTGGGGTCTGGCTGTTTGGACAGCGGCCCGCGCGCGTGGTTGGTTCCTGGGATACTGCCTCTCGGCCAGTATTCGTGCGGTTCTTTTCTCTACAACGGACCAGCGCTGCGCCCTTTGTCCGTATCAATCTTGTCCTTGTCTCGCCTATCTTGTAGACTGGCGATCACGGGCCCAATCTCATCCTCTCTGCGAATTGGTAGTCTACTTAGTCTACGTATGCCCATCCACCCTTGTGTGTTGTCTTTTCGCCCTTCCTCTATAACTCTGTAGTTTGCGAAATATACGACGAGAAATCGGTCTGTATTCATTCTTACACCTGCTTGATACATTTGATGGGATCTCCAGGGGGCTGTGTCGTTGAGACTGAGATTCCTCGGCCCAGGATTTCGGTTAGTAGGCAGAAGAGCTGTGGTGATCCGCCGGCTATTCTCCTTTCATTTCGTCGGCTGCTGAGTGAAACAGCTAGCGCCAAAGGGAGCGGCGCAGGTCGTGTAGGACTTGCGTGGTACTTAATACTAGGTTTCGATTCCAGATATGACAGGAAGGCCGTGAAAAAAGGGTATGTCAGCTCGATGAGTTTTCGACACAAATGCGATCTGTCACCAAGAAAAATCGATACCACCCGCCGGGACGCCGACTGTCATGTAAGCGTTAACTTTGGCGACAAGATGAACTGTCAAAACACACAAAAAGCTGGAGACGTATTGAGAGCTCCAGCGCGTACGTATTCTTGAACGTTCGTTGGAAACCCTTGACCCTACGACCTTCATTCTTCAAGCGCTGCTGAGCCCATGTCTTGGGTCTTAATCAGAGGCAGTCGCTGGACGTAACGATGGATGGAGGTTTTAGGGTTGAATCCAACCATTTGGTGCCCCATCGGCATGAAATTCATCTATGTGATACCCCAAGACATCGGCCAACACATATTCTGGGGGACGAACGAGGGTCTTCATCAGAAAGGGAAGGGAACATCGCGGGTGGGTGTAACCTTGGGAAATTCAATTACGCAGTACGCTCCAACGTCCCATTGTATACGCACCATCATATCAGAATGCCGATGATCGCTGGAAATTCCCATGTTCTTCGTTCTGGGTGCGTACCCACTTGGAGGGGGCTCAAAAGAATGGAAAGGATACACACAGGGTGAACCTGACGGGGAAAAAAAAGACAATAAGATTTAGTAGGATGATCGCGAGAGATCAGGGTGGACAACCACCCCAAGCCCCCGAAAGCTCCGGCGTTTGATTTGTCAGTCGCTCCTAACGGGGTTACATTCCACAAATGTGTGAGCGATTTTAATATTTTCTTTACGTGTTCCTTACCTTCTCTATGGACTTGTACATGAAGTGACTGTGACTAGAGCCAGAGGAGAGAGGGAGGCGAGACAAGCGCTAAGCGCTAATCCTCCGACAAGTCCGCGCAAGAGAAACGCCTCGGGCGAGCGGTTTCGTTCGATGACGAACTAGGACTCGTGTTGGTTCCACCCCTACTTTCGGTACAAAGTAAGGTATGTCGCGCTTCCAGGGAAGGTTCCCGACTGCTCCAGCTAAGTGCTGGATCTGGTTGGAGTACACAACTTGCCGGGCGGACGACCGCGGCGTCCATTTCCTTTGGCCAGTGCCAAGGTGGGTGGTATCGGTCTGCATACAAGGTCTTGTTACCGATGCCTCGTGCGAAAATGACAGCGATCACTCCCAGCTCGATGTGTACGCTGGGTTCAACCGACCGTCACTTCAAAACCTTCCAGAACTACACGACTGAGTGATTTCCCATGACTCTTTCGAATTTCCAAGCTTTGAATACCCTCCGTCGAGAAAGGAAACTGATCATTGTCTGGGGCTCGAAACGGTACAATTCATGGTGACTGGCACCAATTACGAGTTTAGAAAAGATTCTATCTTGACCATGGAAAGTCACTCGTCGTTAGCCTTGCGGTATCAATTCCGGTACAACAGTTTTCGACTATATTGGCTAAGGAACGTATATGTGCGTATTGTGGGCTTGTAAGAAATATGAGACGTACGAAGAAGCAGAGCACGAGAAACACCTTGAACAGTGGGAAGGAACGGGGTATGACTATCAGCCACAAGAGTCAAGCTCAGGATGGCAAGACAACAAGAAATTAAGTATGGCTAGGTTGTAAAGAGATTGGAGAATGGGAACGGTCGGAAGGGTGAACGAATGGAGATAGATGGGTTATTGTGGGGTAGTAATGTGGAGGTCAAACGGATAGCAGAGAAGGAAAACTGAAAATGGATAGCAAGGCTAAACGAAATACGCTAGAAATCGGAATGCGAGTTGGGTACGAACGCAGTCTAGATTGGCCAACCAGTTCGATCCGAGGTCTAAACTTGAACAGCGGGCGAAGTTTTATCTGGTCCCGAATACGAAATCATTGATTCGTAGTCAAACTTGCTGTCTTGGTAATTGGCCTCAGGATCCATCGTTGCCTTCTTCTTCAAAGGTGAGGTGCAAGTGAAGCTTTCGTTAACCGCGGTAGTGGGACTTTCCCTGTAATGAATAAGGGGAGCGTCAGCATCCGTTCTCCGCGGGAAATGTAATTTTGAGACAAAGGAACACTTACATATCTTCCATCACGATATGGCTCGTCGTCACCCTAATCTGAGAGACACCAGCGGGTGAGCGACGGAATATCGGCGCGCTGATCGGTCGTGACCCACGCCCTTCACGATTCTTTGAATTTCCCGTGCTGCCATCTTCACCGATGCACACATCTCGATTACGGAAATCTTGTAGACGGATCACAAGTCGACACGCGGCGATCGCTCTGCGGTACAGCGTGAGTAGGGTCAGAAAGGCCCGAGCAGGTTGGGTAGGGACTCACGCTACAGTGGCCGCTGGGACGGTCGCAATGCTACATCGGCGTCAGTTTAATATCCAGTGGTTACGCATAGGACTCTACTCACACATTCATCACAGTGTTGAGTTGGAGAACGTTCAATATTGCCGGGACCGCATTGAACGAGAATGTCACCAAGAAATACACTAGACCGTCACGGAACAGCAAGGTCCAAAGATCAGACCGTGTGCCAGAATAGGAGAACCGGTATAATGCGACGGTCGTCAACACCAGAATGGTGAAATCGACCGCCATCGCTATAATAGAGCATCAGGGCTAAAACTTCGTCATAAGTTTGTGAAAGTGCTGACTGCAGAAGAACGTGGTTTGCAAAAACTGGTTGTCAAGCTTCACGATAACGCATGCTTGGCTCTTCGGGTCCCAGATAGCATTGATAATGAACATCCCTCGCCAGAGAATTCCCCAATGCGCAATGCTCAAGCAGATGAGAGGAATCATGATGTATTTCTTCCTTTCCCAAAGCGCGATGCTATTTGGTGTGAACGTTGAGAGTCAGATAACGAGGATAGAAGGGACGAAAACCTACGTTCGAATCATCAACGACGTCGACGCGGAAAGGATGGCTAGGTTTCCTGTCAACTTCACACCAGGTGTTGATTACGTCTGGCGAAAAACCAATGGAGCAGACGCTTACGGAATTAAATATGTATAATGCCTAATACATCATACTTTAGCTCTGTGGGGATGTAAGTCTGGAAGGGGTATGTACCTGACAATTGATCCTATTCTCCAAGGTGAAGGAGAGAATTCTACCCGTCATTCAGTTTCGGGGGACGTGGGGCAAAGCCTGGTCTCTGCCACTTACAATCCAATGAGTGCCCAAAGGATGCAATAACGAGTAAGGAAGAAGAAAACTAACATCAATTAGTTAGCACCCACAAATAGGAGAGGGAGCGCTCCAACTCACTTAGCGGCCAGGTAAACTTTCTGCGACCTCTGATCAACGACCACTCAAAGTCACAAGTGGTAAATAGTTCCCAGAGGTATATCCCGAGGAATGTAAACATCATCTGGGAAAAGACGACTATACAGACAAACGGTTAACGCGCTGAGCCGGAGTGGAGGACGGAGGCAGGAACGCACGGCCAGCTTTGGCTAACACCTGTGGGGATTCCCAGTCGGGCATGTTTACTCGAGTGTTGAAGAGGGGAGGACAGACAAGAATGAAGTGGGGAGTTGTGGGCCGAGGCGCAGAGAAAACAAAGCCCTGGGCCAAGAGTCGACTCTTTATAATGGACGACCCGACGGCTTAGCGCGAGCACATTAAGCCTCTCATTCGTGTTGCTCTCCGCGATGTATACTTTCCGTCTAGAAGTGCAGTTACGACGCGGGTATGTACTGATCCTCTCTTTCCGCCGGTCTGTAGTGCTCTGTTTGTGCACGTCAACGCAGAGGACCAAGGGGCGAGACTCAAGTAGGGTCTTCATTTCTCTAAGGCCGCTATGGAACGTCAAAGGGATATTGGGGCACGAAACATGACGGATTACACATTCCGCGGAGAATCCCGCTTGAACACGTAGTTGGGACCGTGTAGGCCTACAATCAGAAGGAGGTTAGCAAGCCACGCCCAATAGACTTCACGGAATCTTATTAAATACTACCGTTGTGTAATATTTGACCATTTCCTGCGTCAGTACTTGCGCGGGGACAAGTCGCCTGGAGAAAATTTACAGAAAGCTTTTCATAGAAACTTCCGTGCCTGCCAAAGCCAGTGAGGCATAGATCCCGTGTATCTGCCAGGTTGAAAATTAAAAACGGTTGACCCGCTGACGTTGATGGAGATGGGGGTACAAGAGAAAGGTATCGTGCAATCTCGATCGGCATCATCCGTTTCATTCCCGCCCACACTCCGCGGGGGAGAGGCGGCAAGTCTCCCTCGGCATAATTTCCGACTATTCGGATCCATAGGTTTTAATCACGACCATGAGGAGAATCTAGTGATAATAATAGCAGCGACGAATAGCTCTGTGTAGGTTGTATGAACGGAACAAAGGGAAGATAGATCAGCTACACCACAGATCAATCTTCCCATCTGCGCCGGCGGACAGTAACCACGGTTGTCGAGAGATCCACTCTACCTGGAGAACACCAAGTCCATCCTTCACAATGTGGCCTCTTAGGATCTTCAGTGGAACGATAAGGGGGTCTGTCATCAAGTCATGGTAGATCCTCGCGTGGAAAATCTGTATCGTGCCATCGTCTGATGACGAAGCAAATAACGGATACGTGGGATGGAAGTGGAGAGATCGGATCGCCCTCGTATGATACCTGCCAAACGGATCAGCCGTGCGACATGTGGCAGTATGAGGACATGTAACTGACCTGAGTATTTTGTACGGCTTATTACTCAGTTCTAGGTCGAACCAGCAAAGCTTCCTATCATAACCTCCGACGATTATGTGATCTCCTGACGGGTGCACGCTCATCGATGATATCCATTTGATACCAGGCATTAGGGTTTTGATTAACTTCTGTTCGGAAAGGTTGTACAGCCTCACATACGTCTGTGTCTGTTGTGCGGGGTCAGAGGTTGTTGGGGGGCGAAAGGCGGTATATACGTACCGCGACAAAGAAATTTGGCTTTTTCGGGTGAAAAAGAACTATCTGGACCGTGCCCTTGATCTTCTTGAATGGAGATTGAGAGTGCCGTTTGGTGACCTGGTGGATCCAAACGCCACCATCGCTAGCTAATTTGTGTAAACACATCATCCTAAATGAAGGTGATGAGTGCAGGTAAACGTACAGACGGTGGCAAAATAATCGCCCCTTGCGTGCCAGGCAATTTGTTTCGTAAGACCCGACAGATTTGCAACTACCAGGACGGGTTTTTCTGGATCAGACGATGAGATCCATTTCAACGGTGAGGGTGTTGCTGGCTGGGGTGGTAGTGTGGCAGGGGCAAGAAGGTTCTTCGTAAAAGTGTGCAACGACGAGGGTAGATTCGGAGGAATAAAGAATTCGAGCCGGTCTTCCCTACTAGAAGATCAGCGCTGCTATCGGATGTATCATCGGGAAGTACCCTACAGTCCGACAATGAAATAGTAGGACTCGGGGTTTTGGCACCACGAGATCGATCCCACCTTACCAGAAGCGTTCCACTTCTTGACTTCCCTTCCAATTATGGCTTCCCAAAGACTGATCACCCCACTTTCGCTGGCGCTGAGTACCCACGCTCCGTCTGGGCTAGCGCTGATACAACATACCCTAGAAGCCCCATGACTAAAGTCAAGGGACTTATACGTGGGGAACGGTTTGAGGCTGCTGGGACTGGGGAGTTTGGGGATCAAGCTATTAGGGTCTATTCGAAGTCTAGTCCGCTGGATTCTGGGAGCAAGGTAGAGGTCAAGTTGCCTGCTGAATCGTTGTTGGATAAATTGGTCATAGGCGGGAACAAGGCGTAGTGCAGAGTGTTTCTGAGGGAGGTAGTCGCGTTCGCGATCTTCCTTATCAGTGGCCTCCCATTCTTTTCGCTCTTCCTCGGTGGGGAGATACTCTTCTGGCGGGTTGTAGGATTCAGCGTGGGTGGGAGGACGTGGCTTCGGAGCGGGAAGAGGAGGGGGGTGCAGCGAAGGGATAGGATCCGACCAAACGGCATAGAATCGGGGTTCAGTCGAGGAAGTTTTCGGTTTCGAAGGTACAATACGGCCTTGCCTGATTGCGCGGACGATTTTCATGACCTACACCATCGTGTTAGCGGGCGAGCATCTTTGAACGAAACGTGATACCTTTTGTTTCTCCCATTTGCTGGGAATCCATCGACGCTTTGGTTCAGGCGCTGCAGAAAGCGGCATGATCTCTTCCTTCCCTTTACCAGTGAACCATTCGACCATGGGTTCGTATGGGTCATATCCGGCATCAGGGTTCTCATTTTGATACAGTCTGCGGATGAGGTCAAGTTCTTCGGGAGATAGCTGCTTCTCTGCTTGGGTGTTATTGTCAAGAACAGACATCCTACAGCCCCGAAGTCAATAGCGTAAGGACACGACGAAGTCAAAGCATACCATGTTGTTGGATCCTCCTGCGTCTTCAAGAATTTGTCCAATTCATCACCCACGGCCGGACGCAGAAGCTTCTTTCCATCGACATCGTATCCTATATGTGGCATATCATCGTACCAGTGCATGGGGATGTTCCCAATTCGATTGGGGGCCTATATGGCCAACGGCGTAACGCATTGGTCAATGTAGGAGCTGGGAACGTACTCACATCCTCTGTCGAAGAGTCAGAATCATAGTCGGGCTCGATTTCTGGGTAGACCTTTTTCGGTTCTCCAGTAATATCAGATATAACCACCTTCGCCTTGGGGAAGATAGATAGCTTCTTCTCGCTACCAGACGCGTCGGAAGAATAGTCCGCTTCCTCCTCGCCTTCCTCACCTTCGTCGTCGTCGTCGTCGTCGTCGTCGTCATCGTCCTCCTCCTCCTCGGTGTCGCTGGCTGCGTCGATTTCAGGGAACTCCTCGTAGTTTCCATCATCAGATTCAGGTTCCTCGTCGTGCTCGTCCTCACTCAGCATTTCGAGAGCACTGACAGGGAGTAGTTGTTCATCCTTAGGCGCCTGTCCAGGAGCAGAAGATTTTCGTTTCCTCAAGTTAGAGACCGAAGCCATTCGGATGTGAGAAAAAGTTATGAGCGATCGGAGGAATAAAGTTGTTTGGCCTTGTTGTCCAAAGGCTTTGACCGATCGCCTGACGCGTTAATCCTCTGACAATCATGGTCCAGCATGGCGGAGGTGCGTGTAGCGTGTCTAACCTCACGCATCCGAAGACAGTAGCTAACCAGGGTGACTAGATGAAGTTGCTGCTGTTGTTATCGACATTGGTTCTTCTACACTTCGTGCCGGTTACGCAGGAGACGATACCCCCAAGGCGATAATCCCAACCTATTATGGATACAGGTCTCAACCACCAGACGCAGATGTGGCAATGGGCGGGACAACTGGTGATCACAGTAGTCTCAAGTCTACATCGAAAATCGCCAAGATGTTCGTTGGTCAAGACGGTCCTTCGATCTACAGGGAGGGAATGGAAGTTGGCAACCCCTTGAAGGAGGGACTTAGTGCGCACCCCCCTTTTGTGCTTACCTGTCCAATACTCACAACAACTCAGTTGAGGATTTCAATCCAATCACTCCACTCATTCGCCATGCATTGGAGGACGTTATGCGTATTAATCCCACTGACCACCCAATCCTCGTCACAGAACCCGCGTGGAACACCCCAGCTAACCGGGAACGGATGGCAGAAATTATTTTCGACGAATTCAATGCTCCTGCTTTTTACATTGCCAACACCTCCGTCCTAAACGCGTAAGACATCTCTCAGTATAGCCTATACAGCTCGTAACGCCGCCGTAGTTTTGCTGCAGGAAAAGGTTCCGCACTTGTCATTGATATCGGTCACTCAGAGGCAAGCGTTACGCCGGTGATCGATGGATTCGTTCTCAGGAAAGGTTCGTCTCGCGCATAATATGAGAAATCACCACTTTTCTGACCTACGCGCTGTATAGGACTCGTACATTCATCTTTGCCGGCGTTAGTTCACCAAAGAGCAAAGCATATACTTACCCAGGCTAACCAAAACCGCCGCGGTATCAATCTACTACCGCACCAATTAATCGCCAACAAAGCTGTGAGTCTGTATTCAAGCACTAGCTTGTTCGGTTACCAACAACTCTATCCTCAAGCCTGTAGATCCAGGTGTCGACCCCCGGTTTAACGTACGTGAGGATCGCCTCCAGGGCATCACAAAGAGTTGGCGAAATTGGGCCGAGAACCGGGAAGTCGATGAATGGATGCATAGTATTGGCTCGGTATTAGACCAGGGGTGGAATGAACAGTAAGCGCTTTCGCTTCATTTATTGTCCTCGAGGGACACGACTCATATCAAACGCCGTAAGGGCCGTTGCCGCGAGAGGTGCAAGGCAATACGAATTTCCAACAGGGTACAACTATTATTTCGGCGCCGAGAGATTCGAAGTTGGAGAACTCTTCTTCATGCACCCTCAGCACCTGCAGGCAAGTATTCGTTTCATATAAATGTTCAGTTCACCGTTTATTAAGTGGCCGGATGCAGGCGACCAACCCCAACCTACCAAAACCCCTCCCTCAACTTATCAGTGCTTCCGTGACCTCATGCGATCCCGACATTCGCCAAGTTTTACTGAGTAACGTGGTGCTTAGTGGAGGAGGCAGCTTGTTCTCGGGCCTTGCAGACAGGCTGAACAGCGAACTGAACAGGATATTCAACCACGTGGGTTTATGCCAGCTTTTCGGGGACAAGTAACCTCTCATCCTCCTCCAGGCTAAAATCCATGCCCCCGGGAACCCAGCTGAACGACGTTATGGCAGTTGGCTCGGCGGTAGCATTCTTGCGAGCTTGGGTACGTTCCATCAGCTTTGGATAAGTAAAGAAGAATGGCAGGTATGCGTCTCATCGTATGCTCGTAGATATACGTAAATATGCTGATAATTAATTCCACAGGAACACGGCCGACCTATTGTCGGTCAACGCTGTAAATAGGTTGTTGGGTAGATGCAAAATGATTGTCATGCTTTGCCGCCGCGCCTCCGCTGCGTTAGGAGATTCATACGAATGTGATGTCCAGCAGTCCAGTGTAGATCGACACTAGAAAGCATACTTCAGCAGCTTGCCCTCTGTGTAGTGCAGCTAGCTCGTAAGACTTCACGGTAGTGTGTTCGCGACTTCACCCACAACTCGCTACCTCAAGTGCACTGGGCCGTGGCCGGGAAACAGCACAGCGCCCGACGCCAATTTACCTGGAGGGCTGAAGCTTTAGGTCCCGGTTAGGTGAATGACATACGATAACATTAGACATCGCACCCGGAAGCCGCATTTTGGAAGGACTCGTGCAGTTATTAATCGCGGGCATACTGTCAGTAGGGCGTCGTTGTTCAACAAAGCGCTCAAAATTGCTGTATCCCTCCGACAAGCTGTAGAAACACCCCAATAGTGCCTAACCGAAGGCGAGTGAGAGGTCGGGTAGATAGCATTCGAGCAAGATCGTTTCTGAAAGCGTTCAAGTCATAGCGCACGAAGGGTTTCTGGCCCGGTCAAGGGCAGTATAGACCAGAACCCACGACAGGCGGGGCCGACTGGCAAGAGAATTCCGGGACAGGTAGAGCATCCTAGAACGGGACTGATAATTATATTTAAGCATTGATGTCTAAGAGTGTGCGTAAGGACTTGGATGTCGTCGGAGATTGGTCACCCCATGGATTCATCACCTACGCCTGCCCTGGAACAACACAGGGGTAGTTAAGCCGGGGGAGGGGAGCTGGGACTTCGATGAAAATTACGCAGCGGGCCGCGGCAACGATAAGTTGTGGGTGTGAGACCCTCGCAATTTTGATCGTGACTTCAGACTCGCCCAATAACCTGAACCGGGAAAATCGCAGCTGAAGAAGGGAGAAAAAAGCAACCAAAGCACAACATGCATGAATAACATAAAAAAGGGAAAAACTCTTGTTTGTGATCGATACAGGTGTGGGGTTCGTATAGCATTAACGTCTCTGCATACAGTTATCCACGTAAGATACAACTTTGAATAGTGAAAAGAGGTGAAACGCGCGAAAAGGACTTGAGCGAGGCCGATTGAGAAGACAACGAGATAACGAAGATCAAAGCGGTGATGCAGAACGCATATAAACATGAATTAGCTCATTTCTTTTGGAGCATTATCGATATTCGGGGGACGCGAGTCAACGTCAGCTGGCGGATCAGTAGGTGGAGAATCCGACGGGCCGGGCTTTTTGTTAGGAAGGGGATGGGGTTGTTCAGTCAGTGCGACAGTCGGAGTAGGATCCGGCGGCAGAGGTATAGTATCAGAAAGGGAGGATGGTTGAGCCTGAGGAACCTGTTCCGGTTCGGAGGGAACCGAAATCGTGGGGGCTTGGGTCGGGTCGGTAGTAGCTGGGTCCGTTCGTGGAGAGCCGACGGTCGGTGGTGTCGATGTTCGTATATTTTGTGGGTCAGTGGACTGTAAGGGAGCTGGTTGAGGTGGGTTCGACGTTTGGAGACTTTCGGCTGGAACGTTGCTCGACGCGGCTGCCACCGCGAGTTCGCTGCTCAACGGAGCCATGCCAAGTTTAGGATTTGGTATCGTGCATGGATCTGGGTTGGCCTCTCCGTTGCCGTTCACAGTTTGTCCAGTCGCAGCACCCCCGACAGAGTTGGAACCAGCTTCCGCGACCTTGCTATTCTCCATAGTCCCTAAAAAATGCCAAATGAGTTACGAACTCGCTACAATTTCTCAGATACGCACGTAGTCTCCTTAACCATCGTTGTCGGACTTGGTGATACCCCCGTTGTGGCAGAGCTTTTTGTACCTGGTCCCATTTCTGACCGTACTTTGCAACGGCCTGTGAACCAGTGTCAATCCCTGTGTCCGCATGGAGGGAGAGACGACATTACCTGTGCAAGGACTTCGTCCTCCTCTTTACTCCACTGCAGTACCAGGGTGAGTTCGCATGATCGTCAGAGGCGTTGTAGGATCAACCTCACCTTCTTATAAGGCGTCTTAGCCCTCTTATCATCCGCTCGTTTTTTCTTCGGGGGAGAAGTACCATCGATAGACACCTTCGCCCCCCTTGAAGAGTTATAATCTGGGGGAGGGTACTGATGCGGGGACATTCCATACCCCATCCCAAGCGGATATCCCTGTCCAAATAACGCATACCGAGGATCTCCATACACCCCCTGTGCTAGATCAAGTGGCGGATGATGAGGCGCTGCACTCAAACGAGGGTACGGCGCAGCGAGCAGGGGCTTTGGATAGGAAACTACCCGAGGCGATGATCCAGGGTGACGTTCGCCAGTTACTGATGATTGTGATCGAGTTCGTGAGTTGATCGTTGGAGCGGGAGCAAGCGGAGGGTAATCACCGCTAGCTCTACGAGGTGGAGCAGGAGGTGTCATCCCAGGCCGGGACGACGTTTCTGCAGTCCCCGAGGGGTGCAGTGCGACAGGACGATCCAAATTGTCCGCAGTATTGCGTGCGGTAAGCTCTCTAACCGCTGTACCCCGCCCGTTCCTCCGCCTGGGGCTACCGGTTTCTGTTGCACCTCGTTCGTCGCCAGAGTCAAAAGCAGACCGTGAGGTTTCACTGTCGAACTCCTTCGTGGCCTGGTCAGCCAAAACATCCAACGCAGATCTCTGGGGACCGAGAGTTGACGTTTTCCGTCCAATATCTTGATCATTAGAAGCTCGTCGTTTCCTTGGAAGAGGACTGTCCGATTCATCTGCGAGTCTCCGAGATCGCTTGTTCGGTGAAATCCTCGCAGGAGTCTCTTCATCAAGCATTCGAGAAGCAACAGAAACCAAATCATCGAAGGGAGTCTGTGGATTTGCGGACCCGGACGGATCCCGGCGTACCAGAGGTGTTTGTGGTTGCGGCCATGAGCCAGCTCCGACGGGAAACAAGTATCCAACAGCCGGACTACCCATGTAGGGGTATCGATCCTGGTGGTAATGGGTCTGGGAGGCAACAGGTGTGTTGCGGCTTGGTCGACGTGGGGTGTGAGGAGTTGATGATGACGGTGGTTCTTGTCCGGTAGAGACACGTCGTCCATCGCGAGGAGTCATCCCTGATAGCTGCCCAACGCGTTCTCGACCAAGCTTCTTCGCGGCGAGCAGTACATGTTCTGCCCGTGCATCTGTCATAAGCGGTGTTCCTTTTTCGTAAACCACACGCGCCTTCCCTTTCGACTTGGAGCCCTGTAACTTGGCGACTCTGGGAGTTTCACCAGCAGGTGCGTCGTCATCGTCGATTAGTTCATCAATCTCCTCGTCCGAGCGGAAAGTCTCAACCTCCTTTCCCTTGCCCTTAATAGCGTTTTGACTCGAACGCTGGACTGGGACTTCATGCTTCCGCGGCGGTCGTCCAGGGTGTTGCTTCTGAGGTGCTGTCGCCGTTGACCGTACGTGGGAGGATGCGGAGAGCTTAAGCACAGTTCGTAGGCTCATCACTTCAGCCTCCATGAGGGTTAATCTGTTCTGGAGGTCCGCGACCTGTGGTGCCTAGTTAGAGCAGGAAAACTTCGAGAAAGAACTGCCGTACCTTTACTCGGAGCGCCTTATTCTCAGATTCGTAATACGAAATCTTACTTTCCGTTTCCTAAGGCGATATATAGTAAGCATTGATACGGAGATTTAATGTGCCCATCGCGTGGGACATATACGGACAGATCAAAGATTAGGCATGGAAGTAAAAGCGTACCTCGGGATGTAATGCCTCGACATCCGCACGTCGCTTTGTGAGCAGTGCTTCAGAAGTTCTGACCCACAAGTCCCTTTCCGCATCCCACCGCAGTTTCTCCTCCTGGGTTTGCCGTAATAGTTGGTCACGCTGTTGTGCAAGCTGGTGTATAGTCTCAGCCTGCGCAACGAGTTGCGAAGAATCCGATCTGACGGAAGTAGTAAATCGGAGAAGCTGGGGTTGAGAGGGTTAGATCGAGAGCGAGGAAGAGTGAGAATCCGTGTACCATATCACCCAACTCTCGCTCTCTGGTAGACAAACCAGGTTCGGGAGAGGTTCCTATGCCTAGCTGGAGCAGCCGCGATTTGATGGAGTCAATTTCTGTCTGGTCCAGAGGTTCTGGGGACACGGTACGATATGCCTCGGGGTGGGCACGGTCCTGGTCTTCGTCGACTTCTCCTTCATGGCCTGGCGATGGCGTAAACGAGTGCATAATGTCAGACAGAGCGAGAGGGGGAGGGTCGTGGACCATGGCGGCAGGGGACGACGTGCTTCTGGCCAGAGCCGATGTTGAGCTTGAGGTTGACAAAAATTCGTAACGCGCCATCCAGTCATGTGACTTGAACACCCTTTATGTGGCCATCTGCTTCGTGCAAGGGACATCGTGGCTGGCAAAAAAGCAGCAAGGACCCTTTCCATTGGTTGCGTTATTTCATCCAAGTCACGAACACACCCCTTGTTCTCCCTGGAATACATGTTCGATCCAAGAGCACACAACACGTCGCACGACCGGATCACATGGACCATTCTCGCTCACCTGGCCGAGGTTTTCAGCCAACATTCACCTACCATTCGCACCACTCATTCAGCGGTGATGACGGATCATCGCTTGTTGGCCTACTCGACGTTTTTTCTCACTGCCTCTTGGATCTGTGATGCTTGTGATGTCCCATGGCGTCTCACGGCGAGCAAGGACCGTGCTAATAACCTCGACAGACGCTTTGTGAGTATTCTTCGAGAGTAGTGGTCAGGCTTAAACGAAGGATGGAGCTGGTTCTCAGAACTCTTCGGAACCAAGGGGTATCCCTGACTCTCTGTACCTCCTAAGCCCCTAAACCGGTCCTAAGCCTCAGTCATCACCACCACAAGCACACGCCGAACCTCTCGCCTCGACACCCGAAACAGATGGTATTATTTTCGCTGCTTCGATCAATGGCTTGGATCCCGTTGTTGCTTCAGTGAGCGTGCTGTTCCGTTTGTTGCGCCCCCCATTAAGACTCTCACACTGAGGAAGGTCTGCCTCGGCCCAGAATCACCAGCCCCCTATTCAGGATAGGTATCAATCCAACAGTAGGGACGCTGGGCTCATTGTCGGCGTCAGCATAGGCGCCATCCTGCTGCTCTTCCTGGCCTCTGTGTTCTATTCAAGGATCGCGAGCCGCAGAAGAGAGGCGAGACAAGAACGAGTAGAGCGAGCGAGGGCGGATGAAGAACTCACCATCACTCCCCTTGCCGCGCCGCCCACCACGCTGACAGTGGCTCCACCTCCGTACGAGAACCCACCATCATTCGAAGATGCTGTCAAGCGAACGCAAACAGCAAGCGTAACTGGTAGTCAGTCGAGAGAAGGACAGGACGGGAGAGATGGGGCCCCAAGTTGAGAGAATGTCCATGATGTTTGTAGGTAGAATGACTGGCGTCGGTGTAGGATATAACATACCGGAAGATTGACATTTTACCGACGAGTTCACACCGTGAGGGCATTTGCTGAGCATCCCGTCATCACCAATTCGGAACCGCATCAGCAGCTGAGGTTCCCTCTCCCTTCATCTCTCCCTTCAACCTCTTTGAGCGGTCGGGTCCAGTCCCTCTTTCTCTTCTTTTCTTTGTTTTCTAGCGTTGTGCGCCCTGGTTTCGAGACGGAGTTGTGAAAACACTATGACGCAATAGTCACGGTGCACATTCGCCAGGACGTCGACCAAGACCTCTCGAGATCACCTTGAATGAACCCAACGGAAAATGTGAATCTAAACTCTCCCTGGTCTCTCAAAATATCCCAACCAGTCCCAGGTGCCGGTTCACGCTCGACTGTTGCAGCCGGTCGCACTGGCTTTCCGCTCACGACAGGACACTCAGCAGCCCGTTCCGCTAGGTATGTCTCCCTCACATCTCTTGTTTCTTCTTCTCTAAGATCTCCATGATCTTTCACTCTTGTCCCCAAACTATCAACCGCCCAGTGCTCTTCGTTCTAGCGCGAGACCGGTCGTCAACCCCAACCGCAAATCAACTTTGTTCCAGCTCTTTACAAAGTTCTCACCTCGGCTTTCCACTCACTCACTGAGATCTCCGCTGTTGCCTCAATATTCTCCTTCTCTACCCGTGAAAACCCTAGGGTCCGCCACACCGTTTGTTACCTCACCCTCATCTTTCCCTCTCACAAAGAACGAGAAGGCGGTCACGGACGAGAATTGGGATGACGTATGCCTTGATATGGATGAACTGGACCCAGGGAGGACATTATAGATCAAAGTCTATGGGTGGGTGTTGATTAGTCCCATGCTATCTCGAAATTTAATCAACTTTACACACCAGTGCTTCACTGGTCTTCCTGGGGGTCTTTGCCGTAGCCTGGATATGCTGTTTTGGTGTAGCACGATCTCGGTTCGATGGTCCCCGACCAACAGACGTAACTCTTGTTCCACATCCCAAGATTTAAGTAGATGCCGCAAAGTCCATGGGGACATCATACGGGAGCGCGGATGGTTTCCTTGGCACCACGTTCGCAAAACCTCCACCAGTTGACGTTCTGCCGTACATACAGTCTCTTGATCTCACCTGCGAGCAGAGTTGGCGACCTTCGATTCCGTCACCCACCATACGGTTTATACTCTGGCATCGTTGACGCTACAATGTCTGGACCATCGTGTACCCAACTTCAACCCAAAGTTGTTATCCCTGAGGGTCTTTCGTTACCGGTAATTAGTTACGCGGGGGGAATACACCCAGTCGACGATGATTCGGAAGGTTATAAGTTCCCGCATGCCTTCTCCTGCTCGTCCTTGGCGTACGCTATGTGGAGGCCCCAGGAATTGAGGAATGAACCTCGGTTGGCGGAGCCATACTGGAACGGATGTATATACAAATATTTCTAGTGTTACGGACAGCCGCCCACGCTATCTTTTATTCTTTTCACTTGTTGGTACGACGTGAGAACGATTGTCAGACGATATCGATAAGATGGACATGGCCGCTGATCCCACGTGCACACCCTGTGACCGGAGAGGGCATAAATAAAGGCTGTTAGCGTGAATGTGTTTCAAGGGTCTGCCACCATGACGCGCCATTGGGAACCAGGAGTCACGTACAGCGCCGGGGAGGTACTAGAGTACCAAGGGCAGAGGTACAGGGTCATCCAGGGCCATTCTTCTCAGGTATCTACCCTCTCAGCCGGAGATCCGACTTTGATCTGACCGCCATCGGAAATGGTCATCACGGTCTATTACAGAGCGACTGGGCCCCAGGTATTGCGACCGCTGCGCTATTCGGGCACTTGGGCTCGAGTGGGCATCACAAACCCTGCCATGAGCACCCACAAGGTGTGAAACATCCAGTAACCCTCATGATCGGCTCCGATCTCTCATCGATTCATCCGACTCCGATCCAGTACCCGTACAAAACACAAATCCCCTCGAATCCTTGCAAAACCCTCTGACCTTAAAGATCGGCTCCTTCTCCAGGGAAAGATGGCTACAAGATTCTCGGCAGCGTACTGACGAGTTCAACCGGACGGGTCCCTGCGCACCCACCACCTGGGTGTTGGTGAGCGGGCGCGAAATTCCTGGTAACGCGATCGAGGCTGGAAAGGAGCATGACAATGCGCTGTATATTGCGAGAGCCTACGTGGAGGTAAGGCCCTCTTTCACGATCAGCTCGATAATGGCTCACCTGGATCGTATTCAACTCAGGACGGACTCTGTACGATTTTTCGTCTAATACAGGCGCCAATATCCAGGTCTTCGTGTCTAACGTATCCTCAATCTTAGATGTCGGGAAGGCAGGAAGGCACCTGGCTCAAGGGGCAGAAATCGGGCGACAACACAAGAGCTATGCTCTCCAGGTGTACGAAGTCCTGATCGGTGACCCACGTGCGGTCCACTGGGTCGGGACACACGGCCTGCCGAACCCTCAAAACCTCGGCGCTCGCCACGTCGATGCTGGCGTGGACTTGCATGGACACCAGATCTTCATCGCTCAGGTGAGTCACAATGGGGGTATCCACCCCGCAAGAGCCAGTGGCGGTGCATCGGGTAGGTTCAACTTTTTTTTCGGTGCGTGTATCTACCTACTCGGAGTCTGAACCTCATTACTGTAGGGGCGTACCTTGCCTATGGCGACAAAGAGTTGGCGTTCCAGGTGGGTTTGGATCATAACTAAATACCATTCCTTGATTGTTGAACCGTGAATCACAGGAATACCGCGTTCTTTGTTATGCATGAGATTGGAGTGCGGCCGCGAACGGGTGGACCGAATAAGGATCAGGAATGAAGTGACAATGGTGTTTATATAAGTACGTACGAACGACTCCACGCCACACTATGAAACCACTTTGATATACGCGAAATGCTAAAACAAAGCCTCCACGGCACGGCACATACCCGAGGCCACCCCCAACAGTATGATCCCGTGCACGAGGCCTCGTCAGACTCCAGCCGTGTTAAGGACAGTCCTGGTGGAACCAACAGACTGCCCCAGCCCCAATTCACTCTCGAACGAAACCGCCACGGGTTAAGGTAATCAAACTCGATCTATTGCAGGACTATTAAACTTCAGGAGAATCGACTCTGAAGGAGAAATGCGAAAATGACATGCTAGCTACTGGTGGCTACAGTAAAAACGGCGGTGAGCGAATGCAAATATACTATAGTTGCGGTGTTTGAATATGAGCTACGACTACAAATAAATCTGCCTAATGAGGGGATGGATGCAGGAATGTGGGTTTCTGGCTGGTGGTGCCAAGTTAAAATAAATAACCATGATTCGTTCTTCGTCTGAATTCATTCACCCTTTCGCTGGGTCGTTTGTTCGTGAGAACCGATCAGCTGAGAAGCCGGATCAACCGACGATTACTTCTGCCTGATAGATATTGTCGTAGGCGTTACGGATTCCAAGAATGCGGAGAGTCTCGAGTAGTTCGTGGGTTACGGACCAACCATCGGCGGTGCACTCGTGCTGACGCGCCACCTAGGAGGGGCAAACAACGAGAATTAACAGCGGGGACGCGAGAACATACAGATGTGGAACAAACCTTGAAGAACTCGGTGTAGAGGGACGCGACTCTCCCAGCCAATTGGCTGACGGTGATCCCGTGAATGTCGATCGCCGCGGAAAAGTCAACGGTGTCATAACCGGGCCACTGTAGCAAAATAATTTGCATGCATCAGGCTGATTGTCCACTGACGGTGTAAAAATCCTTGATGTAACATACCACAATCCTGAGTTGGATCTTCCTGCTTGGAGTAGGGAAACACACGGGTTCTCCACCGCACACGATCACAGTGTTCATGATCGCCGCGCTGTAGGAAGACAAGTCTCCGTGCTGAACACCATAACCGGCCGACATCCCGCGTGTGTCGAAGGTGACAGTGAAAGGTTCGTGCTGTCTGTACATTGTGGTATTCCACTTGGAGGCGTGCTTGTATGGTAGAATTGGTACCACACGCGGACCCCTTAAGTCATTAATCGCATGAGGTGGAGGATTGATTGACAAGGCGGAGTAAGCGGAGGCCTGGCCAATCTTGACGGGCGGATGTAGGGACATGTTCTGTACGTAGAACTGAGTTCTGAAAGAGTGAGGCGAGTGGGGGGATTGGGAGCTGCAGATGGTGTAGGCTGCATTTTTTGCGATGGAATTTGTACCCAAGCTGAGAGGGCCAGGCGCTCCCAATATGAGAGCCATGTAGGATAATCCAGCATGGTTAGGTGGCTCTAGATGTACAGGGAGCCACCGTGTAGCGAACAAGGCCTGCGAACGTCGGCGGCTTTGTGCGACATCTTCCGCTGGGCCATCCATAATGTGTTAGGCGGCGCGGGAAAAGCCATAGTCCATGGAGACAAAAGAAACCAAGTCAAAGTGTTGTAGGCCGTTCATGGGAGTCGGTGGCAATTCCAGACGAAGTGTAATATGCGGTACGCCCTTTGGACAATCACGGCTAACCCGCCCCATATGGGGACAGGTAACGTGATTCAAATGGCATAAAGACGGCGAGAGAAAAACACATCTCTTAGGTCCGAAGCGGAAAGATTAACAAACGGACAGAGATTGCGGGCCATGGTCCATGGAGGGTTGCGAAGGGTCGCGTGTGGGATCCCTTTAGAAAGGCCCGAATTTGAAAACACCGATCGCTGCAGAGTGGGAAGAGAGACATGGGCAGACTGCCTGGTTGCCATCCCGAAATTAGTAAAATTGCTAGGCCATGGGCAAGAACTACAGGACAATCAGAAGGCCATAGAATGGAAACGGCGGTGGTCCATTTCGCTAGTTTCGCCTGAGAGGTGGGGATTGGGAATTGGGGGTCACCCAGGTCGGTCGAGATGAGGTGCTTCACGCACGACCCCTCACAGAAACATAGCAGAACTTCCTACCCACTTAGACAGCTTCAGCTGGCATTACCGCTCTGAGAATGAGAAGTTCAACGGAGATGGTGAGCGTTCACAGTGAGTTAAGGGCGGTGACCGCGGATGGTCACTGGCAGTGGAACCCCCCACTTGCTTCCGGCCATTCTGCCAACGATCTCGTCTTCGAGATTCTCCTACTGCCAGACTATCGCGTTGATGGCCGACTCATTTGCTGACCTCTGGTCGACCGCTGCCCCGACCAGCTCAGCCCCTCAGAAACCCCGGAAATTAAACGATCTCATCTCGTCAACCACTCCCTCTCATCCGACACACCCACAGAACGACGTTTTCGCGCTCTTAGCTGCGTCCAACTCAAGCGCCAACTCCATTTCACGAACGAACAGCCCTGGAATAGCGAACCAACCCCGTCCTCAATCAAACGGCCCAAATCCCACACTACCCTCGAACGGTGATGCGTTTGGCGGACTCTTGTCTGGCTCTTTTGAGAATAGACCGGCTAGCTCTGGCAACTTGTCCATGGCAGAACAGGCGGCGAGGGCTGAGAAAGAGAGGAAGGACAGACTTTTGAATCAGAACCAACAGGCAGCTACGAAGACTCAGTCGTCCGCTTGGAGTGGCTTAGATTCTCTTGGGACAACGTCGACCTTTACGCCTCCCCCGAAGCAGGACGATTTCGACTGGATTTTTGATACTCCCGCTTCGACTTCCTCAAAACCCGCGCCCGCCCCGCCATTAACCAAGAAGCAGTCAGTAATCGCGGACGAGGATGACGATTGGGGATTATCAGACTTCGTGTCCAAACCGACTCCTACTCCGCCACCCTCTGCTCCACGAAAGCAGGTCACGAAACCTTCCAGCATCTGGGACTTTGAGGATGTAGAACACTCGAATCAGCCTTCTCCTCCGCCGAGGAAGGCAGCCCGACCAAACTCTCCAGGAGAAGACTTTGACTTCGGGAATAGAGAGGATAGATTACTGGATAACGACTCTAACGACGAAGATGAATTCCTTGGATCCTTATCGAAACCGGTTGGCAGTGCCCCAGCTCGGCGGCCTCCCGTGAGTTCGTTGGCATACCAATAATGGCAGTTCGCTGACGGCTCCCCAGGCCTCAACCCGGAGATCTCCTCCTAAGACCCGCACAGATTCCCCTCCCCCGCATATAATCGGACAAATTGTCGAGATGGGTTTTGGACCGATCGAAGCTCGGAACGCACTCGCTGCTACGGATACAGGACTCAATGTGGAAGCGGCTTTAGAGATGCTTTTGGCGGAACGAGAAAACTCCAGCCCTTCAAGATCCTCTCCTCCCTTGCCTGAGAGGAGACGTAATCCTCCACGTCCCCAAGACCTCCAGGACGACGAACCAAGGCCTTCCGTGCGGCGTCGACCGACTGATCCCGCTATGGCACGCGATAAACCTCCTAACGAAGGTTCCTCTAATATTCAAGATCAAGCTGATAAGCTTCTTGCTCAGGCCAGTGAAATTGGGCTGAGCATGTTTAATAGGGCAAACGCCTTGTGGAGTCAAGGGAAGGAGAAGGTGCAGAAGGCGTACGAAGAGAGGGTTAATGTGACCCAAACCACGGGGACGCAGCAGAGACAGAGTGGTCGTCCGCGGTGGATGCAGGAGGCAGCGGAAGACGATAACGGCCACGATCGCGAACCGGGCTTTACTAGTGCGGGATTCAATGATGAGGATGACGAGGAAGAACGTCGACCCCCGCCAAAACGGCCCGCAGAACCGAAAATCCAACCATCACGGGAACCCCCTCAGCTTCCCCGCCCTCAGATCAAGGCAGGAGACCTCACAGAAGAGTCCGTCCCGGTTTATAGGTCGCCATTCCGACATGGCCCATCCTCCCGAACTCAAACTCCCCAACCAACGCATCCCCCTCCCTCCTCCAAGCCTACTCCACAACGAACCCCTTCCCCGATCCCACTTGCCCGTCGTCAACCCATACCTGCCTTGGCCACTGTTATCGCCACTTGCATGAAATACAAGGCCGCCGGGACGGAGATGTTCAAGCTTGGTCGATTCGGGGAAGCAGACACAGCTTATACCACTGCCATTGCCTCCCTTCCAGAGAATCACCTACTCCAAGTGCAGCTCTACAACAACAGAGCGTTGTCTCGCCTGAAGACCGGAGAACATTCCGGGGCAATTGAAGATTGTTCCTTCGTCATCTCGTTGATCGGACCCTCATACCACCCGCAGCGAGAGGTGAAAGTGACGGAGGAGAACGAGGGATCGGGGGTGGATCTTGCAGACGGCTTTATGAAGGCTTACAAGCGGCGTGCCGAGGCCTATGAAGGTAAGGAGAAATGGGAAGACGCAAGGCAGGATTGGGAGGTTATCGCTGGAACGGAATGGGCAAACGGGAAGATGAGGAATGAGGCTGTCTCGGGTATAGGGAGATGTAGGAAAATGCTGAACCCTGAACTAGAACAAATCGCTGCGAAACCGAAGAAGCCTCCTGTCAAGCGACCTCCACCTAAACCTATCAACAGAGGTCCGACGCCACCTTCGGAAGCTTTGACGAAGTTGCGGGCCGTAACGGATGCCGCCGAGGCGGAGGATCAGGCGAAGCATGAGCTAAAGGACGTCGTGGACGCGAAGGTTAGCGCCTGGAAGGGCGGGAAGGAGCAGAACATTCGCGCGTTGATTGCGAGCTTGGAAAACGTTCTGTGGCCGGAGTTGAACTGGCAGAAGGTGGGGATGCACGAGTTGGTCGCCCCAAATCAGGTCAAGATCAGGTATACGAAGGCGATTGCAAAGCTGCACCCTGACAAGGTATGAAAGGCCTTCTAGATACCCTCCTCATGTGCTGACGATGAATTACCTTCACTATATAGTTGAACTCAAACAATACCACGGTTGAACAGAGGATGATCGCTAACGCGGTCTTCGGAGCGTTGAACGAGGCATGGAATGCTTTCAAACCGTGAAAAGTGTGGGTGAAATATCGTCTCTTCGATGCGTATTTTCGGGTGATCGTGTGGGTAGATAGCCGTTCGTTTCAACTAGAAGCGTATGTTCAGTCTTAGTGGGCGATGCCTATCTATGTTCCCCGAGCCCCATGCCTCCATTCTAAAGGCACCGGAATCACGTGATACCGGTCGATCGAGGATTGAAACAAGAACTTGGATACTTGTGGTGCGTGCTGTGGCACTACGCCATTCCCAATACTCAAAAGCGTAGAGATTATGCGTCTGGAGGCCATCTCAGGTTAACCTGAAGTCGGAACGCAAGTGGGAGTTTCACCTAGTTTGCCCTTGTAGTCAATGCAGCTCCAGCCCCTCACCCCTGTACTCGAGGTGTTACAGTCCTCCGATTCTGTGGCTAGTGTTGGCTTCGATCCTCGCCCGGACCTACACACGGCACTCGAACGGGAACGACCCAGATGGGAGCGTAGAGGCGAGCCGGCGCCAAAGGAACCTCTCCCGTTAGTAACGGAATATGAGTCGGAGGTCCAGGATGAGGAGATGGACAACGTGAAGGACGAGAGGTGTGGCTCTGAGGTTAAATTTGCATGGGGATGGCCGCACCAAGGTCTTTGGATTCTTGACTGCAATACGGAGCATCCAAACCGTTGCACCACTCGTGAATCTGATCTCGCGGACAGTAGTAAGAACGCGTTTCCTCACACACAGGCAGACGAGGAGATACTATGGAGTCGGGTCCTAGACTCAGGTATTTGGTCCGTTCTCACCCAAGCAACAAGGTCCTGGCTTCCCCGGTGACTTCTATCCATCAGCTGGAATCCGATGCAAGGTTAACAGGTACATTACCTGTATGCGCAGATATCGCAAGTTCCAAGCAGAATCCAGAAACCTAGTTGTCCCCCTTCTTCTTCTTCTCTTCCACCTCCACAACATTGTCAGAAAGAACTCCCTTCAAGACACCAACCTGGTCCTCGATCATTTCGACGATGTCTCCGCTCACATCCCCTTGGACGACGATCTCGTCCAACCCCTGCGGGTTCTTCGTCACCGAAGATCCGCACGCAAACTTCGTGGCGAACAGCTTTGCAGCCTTTTTCAAGTCCACCCCTGCACCGATCCAGTCAGCCGCCCACGGTCGATTCGAAGCGGGCCGTCATTACACACCGAAGGCTTCCAACCCGTGTATCGACGTCACGTACTCGTTTTTGTTCCGTTGTATCCGCTTGATCGTGACCGTCGACGCCTGCGACTCGAGAGTTTAGGCATTTAGGAGACACGGAGACGCAGGAGGAAGATGGCAGACCTCTTTCTTCTTGGCCTCGGCAAGAGCCTTGGCTTCAGCTTTGACCTCCTTCTTCGCCGCGTCCTTCTCCAGCAACGCCTGTCCCTCCAGACTCAGGGTGCCGATCTTGGCCTCCAACGCCTCTGGTCGATCTCCGTCAGATCTCGACGGTCGGTGTCCGAACCGTACGGACATCACCTTGCGAGTAGTATCGGTCGTAGAGGTCAGGTCTGTCGTCCTTCAGCCATTCCTTGCACTTGGAGAATCTAGGGCCGAACTCGCAGTACTCGAGCGGGAATGTGCATACTGAGGATGTTCAGCAGATTCTGTCGACGGTTCGAGTGGTTTTGACTGACTTTTGCAGTAGAAGACGTCGAGGGGTGGGATGGGTTGGGGAGCATCTGGGGTCGTCTCTTCTGGTAGGGGTGTGGATGTGGGGGGTGGAGAGGATGGAGGCTGTTGGTTTCATTTCTTGTTGGATGCCGTCGTGGACGGGATCGAAAGATTTGGGAGAAGGATGTATTGTTCCGCCGATCCCGCTGCCGGAGGTCCAGCCCGAAATATTCGGCTCCCTCGGTTCAAGCTCGCACCCTTCCACGGATCATAGAGATAATATCAAGTACTAAATGATACAGAGTATATATACGTGTCGACTGAAGAAAAGAGATGCTATCGAGCGTGAATTTTACCAAAACCCACCGTCTCAAGGGGTTGTGTGGGGTTACCTGAACGACACGGGCGGAATCCACTCGGGAACCTGTCCCCAAGCAAACTTGGGGGCCTCAAAAGCGGCTTTTACATCCGCAGGCAAGATCTCCAAGTAATTCTCAGGTAGCATCCCGTCGTACTTGCAGTTTCCGGGCTTATACTTTGATGGAGCATTTTGGAAATCAGGAGGGCCGGATTTTGGGGAACTAGAATTCACGGGTTGGCTCTGGTTATTCCCAAATGCCGAGAATACTGAAGGCTGAGAAGCATTCGGATTGACAAAGGCAGAGGTACTGGGTTGAGCCCCGAACGGAGAGTTCATCTGCGTCGGTTGACCGAACACTGACGAAGTTTGGGATGTTCCAAACGTAGAGCCGAGTGGGGGATTCAATGGATTGTTCGCGGGTGTGACGCCGAATGCGCTAGTTGGGGTAGGCTGAGAAGGTGCGGCAAAGACCGACGTTGGTGGCGGGCCAAAGGCCGATAGTGTGATTGTTCCGGGTTGTGATCCTCCAGATCCGAGTGTAGACGGTTGTCCGAACGCTGGGGTTTGTTGGGAATTACCAAACGTAGATGGTGTCGGGTTTGAGGGTTGGCCAAAGGCGGGCGTTGTGGTAGAGGTCTGTGTGGTTACGAAAGCAGAGGTAGTGGTGTTCTGAGGTATGCCGAATGTGGAGGTGGTCGTATTCTGGAGAGTTCCAAACACAGAGGTAGGAGGGTTCACGGGCGTACTGCCGAATACTGATGTTGTGTTAAGCGGCGTGCCAAAAGTGGACTGAGATGGATGAGATGGGCTAGTGGGTCCAGTCCCTCCGAAAACGCCCGTCGGCTGACCAGCCTGACCGAAGACCGGGGTGTTCGTTGTGGTGTTACCGAAGGCGGAGGTTGTCTGCGTATTGTTCTGGGGCTGTGAAAACGCCGAAGTGCCAGGATTATTCGCAGCTGCAAGCCCGAACGCTGATGGTTGTGTACCGGCAAAAGCGGAGAACCCGCCCCCAGAACCTGCACCGAATACACCGCCCGATGTGCCAGGCGTGCTGGCGGTCCCGAAGGCGGGGGTCGTTATCAACGTGGATGATTGTCCAAAGGCAGAGCCCGTCTGTCCAGGTGTGTTGGTGCTACCAAACACGGATGTCGGCTGTGACGGCTGACCGAAAACCGAAGTTTTCGGTTGAGTCTGACCAAAGGGACTGGACCCAAATATCGATCCTCCATTCCCTCCGGATCCAAATGCGGACGCAGTTCCTCCAGAGCCGATAGTCGAGGTGCCACTGCCAGGTCCAAACGTAGAACCTGTCGTGGATCTAAACGCACCGGAGCCTGTACCCGTGGACGGTGGCGGCTGTCCAAATACATTCGCTGTGGTCGTGGTGGTTGACGGAGTAAAAGTGGTCGCAGCAGCTCTGTTATTGTCAGAGTTGGTCGTGGCTTGTTTGTACGCGTCCTTCAGATTGTTGAATGCGCTTGCGTAGACTTGATCAGCGGCGGCCACCTTCTCTGCTTCGAATTTAATCTAAACTCGGTCTTTGCGTTCAACGAATCGCCCCAGGAGAGTGAAATATACGAAAGGAACGAAGACGCACGTATTCAGCAACTGTATTGCTTCGGAGAGCCATGACTGCGTTAACCCGGAGTTCCTCAAATGACATATCCAGGCCGGAAATTAGGTTGGGCTCAAGCTTGGCTGGACCATATGATGACAAGCCCCACAGCGGTTTCTCCACACCGGGCCTCAAGTCCCTCCCCATAGTATCCTCCCTACAGAACTCGTCAGGATCGTAACGAAACATATCATGAGGGCGGGCTGGATATCATACTCACGTATAGGCATACTCGCCTGTATTGGTCTTGTTGTTTACCCACGTCTTATCTACAAAGAATCAAAATGTCGGGAGATGGGGACAGAGATGGTCGCAGGGTGGTTGTCACGCACTACCGAATTGCGGTCTTGCGTTTTGGGGATGTTCAAACTTGCACCTGTCGCCGAATCGACACTCCCCTCGTAGAAAATACTGACAGACGGGCTTAACAAAAAACCGGGTCGGATCAGCTCTAGGGGGTGAGTTGGTAAAGTAGACGTACCATGACGCTACTCGTCTGACGGATGGAGGTAGTGGTAGAGGTAGAGGATGAAGATGATCACAGCTTCTTTGTTTGGTCTGACGGCGAAGACAAACCCAGATTCATCGTCCAGGTATCCGTCACGCTTTGGCAAGGACTTCAAGTGAATTTTATTGCTTCAGAGTGGTAGTAGAATAAAATGTTTCAAGAGCTGATTAACCGTTTAACCAATGAAGGAGAAAAATTGAGAGAACGGCATGCCCAGCTCTCGATTCTCTCTATCGTAATGCAGCTAGAAGGAGCGTGCAAAAAGAAGCCGCACGTCCGAGGACGTTACATCCCCAGATGCATCCGAAGTGACTGTAAAGGAGAAAAGATATTTTCGAGCGGCGAGGTTTTGAGCCGAGTGACAAGCGCCCACAAACGGATCAATTACTTCAAGCACTGGGATTCGTTCTGGGCAGTTTTTCTTACAAGTACAAGGTACACAAAGATTGATACAAACGATTTACTGGATGGAGGAGGGATTTGGGGCGTGAGAATACATCTCTATGATGGAAAAATCTTGCAACTCACCGAAGACTTCTCGGTCCATTCGACATCCACAGGAGCCCTGACCTCCCACTGGCTGACAAGGATAACTTCCTTTCCAGGGTCGACAGTTCCGTACCAGATGAATTTCCCAGACTTTTTCCCGTCCTTGGCCTCATCCACATTAGTCCCCCATTTGACCTTGAACCCGTCAGGCCGACCAAGGTCGATATCCTTCCCTTCTTCTCCTTCGGCAAGGCCTTCAGGTTGTTTGAGGAATACCTTTATTCTTGTGTCCTGAGCGGACGCGAACGGGAGGCTGGACCTTTCTACAATCCGGATCGGGTAATCTCCGGTATGACGATTGGTAATAGTGGTGGTGGAAGTATAAGTCGTGGTCTTGTATTGTTCCACGAACGAGGAAGCAGCAGAGGTTGTCGAAGACGAGACGAGGGTATGGACTACCCTCGTAGATGTGTCGATACCGAGAGTACATTGGAAGGTATCCCCCGTATTGATATCAGATATGTCCGTCTTGGAAACGTAGGAACCGTCCAGGAACACGTTTACCGTTCCGGGCAACAAATGATAGTCACTGGTGTTCTTCACCGCGCACTGTTCAAGGCGATTAACAATGGTAATTCATACATGACAGACCGTATTCACTCACCTGAAGGTAAACAATGGTGGACTTCCGTGGGGTTGTGACATGCGTCACAGTTGCTTCCAGCGGGGGGCTGGCCACGAGGACTTTATGTGACTGCCCATCTGTAGGGATAGTGGTCTTCCCCTCGACGGCATAAGTGACTGACAAAGGGCTCTTGCTAACGATGCCTCTTGGCGCGGCAACGTACGACAGCGTCCCAAGTACCTGGGGCGCTTGAACGATTACTGGTGCGGCTCCCCTCGTTTTGTATGACGGAGTTGGCTGCTGTTTTGGGATGGGCTCGATGGAGAGACTCTGGGACGTCGGAATTCCAGCATTGAGGACATCGGTGGCAGAGGTGCTGAGGATAAGATCGGTGTTGTTCCAGATCTCACCAGTTGATTGACTTAAGGCAACGCGATATTGGAGGGAGACCGCGGTAGAAGGTTTCCCATTCTCCGACCCAGCATGCAGATCGTAAACAGGATACCATTGGGCGTTCGAAACACCTTTTGTCGACTCGCTTCAGACATCGAGGGACAGTGTGGAGCAAATGTATGGCTTACGGTACGAGACATGCAATTCCACGGGTCCATCCTCTTCAGCCACGATGGTCACGGAGGCTTTAGACTGGGCGGTACCCCGTTTCTCCTGCTGCGTGCGTTCAATCCGACGAGATAGCACCTCAATTTTGCCCTCAAGGTCCTTAATCGCCTGTTTATTCTCGATAGTCTTCTTCACCAGTTGCGAGGCAAACGTAGTAGCATCGTCCGGGGTCACGTTCTTCTTGTCGGCGAGGCTCTTGCCATAGCTACTGAGGAGTTCGAGTTGTTGGACCCTGGTGTCTACCTCTGTCCTCAAGGTAGCCAACTCCTTCTGGGCGGCACGGATGGGGTCCGAATCAGAGATGTCAGGGTAGTTATCGTAGTTGCAGACAAGAACCAAAAGCCTCGCGTTTCCCAAGCCGGTTACGCGCAGTGATTCTGCATCGGTTGTGGATGATAATCCGGTGATCTCGAGGAGGTTATTCCCGGCCTACGTAGCAACGGGGGTGGTCAGATCTGCGAACTCCTGGACAAGATTCGAAGATAGTGACATCCTTGCTGTACCTTGAGGTTCGCTTTGAGGATCCGGACGATCTGAGCGCCAGATGGCCTGAAAACAGTAACGGATTTAATTGGCAAGTCTTCGGCCTTGGAGCTCAACCGAGTAGTGGTGGGAGATGTGCCCATGGTGGTAGTAGATTGAGGGTGTTACTAGGGAAGAGTGTCATTGGACTGCGCCCGTGTAGTGCGCCGAAGTGCTGCTATCGGTTCCGGCCGAGTTATGACTTGCCAGTGTACTCGTCCCCGGTGGTTTGCTTGAGGGGACGGACGAACTGTCGACAACTGCCTCGGCCACGGGGGGTGAAGGCAGAAGATGACCGGGGTAGTCGCAGTGATGCTATGATCCATCAGCTTCATCTAGTTCCCACAGAAAGCTAATGCAGATGGCTCAAGAAAACCATCCTGCTTCACCGCTACGGCGACGAGGACATCTTTAATCTGGGCCATCTCCCTCTCCTGTCCAGTCTGCCCCCGAGTGGACGATCTTCACCTCCCAAATGGATCCCAGAAAGAATTATCAGCGCCAGAGACCACAGCCACTGTCCGTCGGTGATGTGATTGAAACCCCCGAGGCCAATCCCCCCTTGAGCCCAATAAATACCGCCGGATTGTGAGTTGTGGTCCTTCAGTCCGTTTCGCACCCATTCATGCCTAACCTTTTGACCAGGACATCGCGGTCATGGCACATCGGGTGAGCTAACTTACAAACTAACACCGGCACTCAACTCACAACCCTGCAGCGGACGCGGGAACGGCCCATCAGTCAGCTCCGAACGTCTCCCGCTTGTATTGGGGGAGAATTCTCCATCGGAAGAAACTGTGTCGTGGGCACATCTCCCACCTTACATCACGCCACCCACAAGTCTGCCTACCCCGCACTTCAGGGTAACTGACCGTTACTTGAAAGCTCAGGAATGGAGGGTCGCAATTAAGCGGTATGATAACCTTACTGGGATTGTATCAGCTCTCTGGCTGAACGCCTTTTTAGAGCATTGATATATGTTCTCTGTTTACTGATTGTCTTTGGTGGTTATGGTTATCTCTTCTGGTTTTCGCGCAAGATTCACGATCCTTTGAACGATGGTCGACTACCACCGGTCGCCAGGCTTGATCGTGCAACCGTGATTGGAAAGAATCAAGGACAAGTGGAGACATTCCAAGGAATTCCATACGCTCGACCACCGTGAGCTCCCTTTGTTTAAAACGCTCACGATGATCTCATAGCATACACAGCATTGGGAAATTACGGTTCCACAAACCAGAACCCCTTCCTCCATACACCGGCAAGATTCTTGCGACACAATCTGGTCGCTCATGCCCCCAAGTGCCACCAAAGCTCGTCCCACCTGAGGGTCTGTCGGAAGGGGCCCTTGGATATACCAAGGTGATCAGGGCCGCGTACCCCGACTCAGAAGATTGTAAACGCTTTTCGCAGCTGGACCATCGTAACCCTCCTTGACCCCCTTATTTTCCTAGGTTTGAACCTGGATATTGTGCGACCGGCAGGCGCGACTCCAGACTCCAAATTCCCCGTAGTTGTGGTAGTTCAATTTCCCATCGCAATGTCAAAGAATCGTACTAACATGTGCTGTGGTTGGCCAGTGGTTCTTTGGAGGTTGGTTCCCACTGGGTGCATCATATTTGAACAGAAGAATTCAATATACCCTAGGTGGCCTTCAATTTGGCGGCATCTCAAGAAACAATGGTATTCCTGTGGTCGCTCGATCAATCGAGATGGAAACACCGATTATCTTCGTGGCTATGAACTATAGGTGTGTATGGATAGAATCTCGTTTCCGTCAGTTGATGCTGATCGTGTTTCACTTAGGCTCAATGGTACATTGATCCCACGACCCACAAAATCTCCCTTACTGATTTTCCTTTTTTTCTCAGCGTTTGGATTCCTCGCAGGGAAGGAGGTGAAAGCAGCTGGTGTGAGCAACCTGGGACTCCGAGACCGTAAGCCGACTTTTTCTTTAGTTCTCCCGCCCAAAAAAACTGATTTCTCTGTCCAACTAGAGAGAGAAGCCTTACGATGGGTACAGAAGCATATCGCTGCTTTTGGCGGTGACCCTACCAAAGTCACACTGTTCGTCAATTTTCTTTTCATCTTTTTCATTTATTTACGTCACACATCGCTGACGATCGCCATCAAATACAGATGGGGACAAAGCGCGGGCGGTATCAGCATTGGCAGCCAAATTGTCACTAACCAAGGCGACAACGAAGGACTTTTCCGTGGCGTGATTATGCAATCCGGTTCGCCCCAAACGACGACGGATATCTCGAGTGGCCAGCGACATTACGATAGACTCGTGAGCGATATGGGCTGCGCTGGGGCCGGTGACACGCTGGACTGTTTGAGGGATGTGCCATACGAGAAACTGAAGCAGGGAGTGGAAGATATGAGCCCAGGAATGTTTAGTTATAAGGTCGGTGACTGTGTCGGCCACCTGCGATCGTAGAAACTGACGGGCGTACGGTAGGGCTTGTCGTTGACATGGCCGATCAGTGTGGATGACGATTTCCTATCGGACACCCCGATCCTGTTGGTTCAGGCGGGGAGCGTGGCTCAAGTCCCGGTCCTCATCGGTACGAGGTCACAGGAAGGGAGAATGTGCACGCTACTCACTTAAACCTGTTCAGGTAATGTGGATGATGAAGGTACATTATTCGCTTTGGCGGTTGCCAACATCACGTACGGATATCTATCCCCGTCTCAATACTCAAATTGACTAAATTCACTCTCAGGACGGACGCGCAAGTTAGAGAATATGTTCGCGAGAAATACATGAAAGGCGCTCCAGATGCAGAGGTGGCCAGGGTCATGAGGTTTTATCCTGACGGTGAGCAACGTATCCATTGTTTTGTACTTGTTTCATCGTTGATATGGTTTTACCCCCCAGACCCAACGCAAGGCTCTCCGTTCAATACCGGCGCACGAAACCAACTCTCGCCACAATTCAAGCGCATGGCTGCGTTGATTGGTGACATGGCATTCATCGCTCCCCGTCGATACTTTGCCCAATCTCGATCCGACAAGCAACCTGTCTATGTATTTGGTGAGTCCCGTCTCTCCCTTCATTTCTGAATTTACGTCTCATCGTTCAAATCAGAGAGCGAGAAATTCAAAGGCCTCGAACATCTTGGCGCTGCCCACAGTAGCGACCTCGTGGATCCGTTCAGCGGCGGAGTGACAGCAGACTACTTCATCCAATTCATCACACACTTGGACCCGAACGGCCAATCCGCATCACATCGTTCGATCTTGCCTTGGCCGATGTACTCTAACGAACTGCCATATATGATGAGATTCTTCCACGACGATATACCGGTGTCGATTGGCCAGGATGATTATAGGAAGGAGGCTTTGAACAATTGGAATAGGTTGACGTTGGGGCGGAGGTTTGTTCCTCCCCCTTGATGGGCGATGGCGACCGGCGACCCTCAACAGATCCGAGGGGCCTCCCGATAGGACGACCCTCACGAAGACCGCGCCCAACCTAAATTAATCTATTGACATACGTGTATCGTATCCAGACCAACTTGATCTGTCTCGCATACGAATTTCCTGACCGAAGCGGCTCTTCTCCTGTTACTCTCACGTAAAGTACACGGTCATTCGATATCAGTTGATGTCTGCGGTTACATCCGAGGACATCAACGGAGCGAGGACATGCCTAGACGCGTCCACACTGCGAGAGCTTGCGGAGGTGAAGCTCACCTCCGACCACCGCTTCCGAGTGTGGCCCACGGCTCGTGATGATGGATCTAAACATCCAAGAGACCATCACACTCACCGCTTGATGTTGTCAATCAACCACTCGAGGCCTTCATGAAGGCCGTCGCCACTGATAGCGCAGGAGGACTAGTGAGACGTGGTTGGGAATCCGGTCAGCTGGCTCGTTCTAGAGAAGAAGTTAAGAAATCTGTACCTGGATGAACCACATCCGCTGCCTGAGTTTATACAATCCAAAAATATCGATGATATCCGCGGCTTTTATGGCATTGTGAAGATCCTGCTTGTTAGCAAAGACAAGGAACAGGGCATCCCGAAGCTCATCCTCGACCAACATTCGTTGCAACTCCTGGCGAGCCTCATAAAATACGTTCCCGATCGTTTGAATCGACGACGAAGATGATACCCTGGGTATCCTGGGAATCTAGAATCATCGAGCTGGACGCTAAAATGGGGTGTGTGGATGGATGTGCGAATTGACCAACAGTGTCTCCAGAGTAGGCACGTCTTGTCCTGTCCTCCAATATCCAACACAGTGAAGGGGATGTTCTTGTACTCGATCGTCTCGATGTTGAAGCTTGAAGCCTAATGTAGATGCTTGATTGAGAATCATTTTCGCGCTTAAGATTTGGACAGTGCTAACCGATGGTGGTAGCATTTTCACCGGGCTTGAGCTTGTGCAGGATGGTCGTCTTACCAGCAGCGTCGAGGCCAACCTGCAACACGAGTTTCGTCGAATTTAGATATCCAGGAGATACAGTATCATCTATCAGCGAATGCATACCATCAAAATGCCAACGGAAACCGAGCGCAGGTGAGTCCAGAGTGACCATATGACACGCAAATACAACTGCGTGCGTATCTCCTCGTCAGAGAGGGGCCTAGAAATAGTGCAACCCATATTCGAAGTGGAATGTTGAGGTAAAATAGAAAGAACAGAGGGAGGGGTTGAGTCGAAGACGGTGAGCTCGTTGGAGGATAGAGGTGGTCAAAGTTTGCTAGCTGGATGTGCTACGTTGCCGTTTACCAATCACATGGCCTTCACCACACCTCTCCTGCCAACGTTAAGCTAGCAGATGTCTGAACGCCCTTCTCTCTCTTCGTGGATGCCCGAACCCTCTTCTGGGTCCCCGTTGTCTCCGACCTCTGAGCGTTCTGAAAGCGCTTCTCTCCCATCATCGCCGACACCGTCAAACAACTCTCCTGACCCCTCTTCATCTCCGGCAGACGAGCACCCAACGGACAAGCACCCGGCGGACGATGAACCTCAGATAATAATTGTCCCATCGATGCCGTTCCTTGGCATCAAGCCGTGTCCCGACGAACTTCGAGCATGTCCTAGCCGGTATCTCGTATATGGGTTCCCCATCCCTGACGAGTGGTTTCCACATCGTTACGAGTGTCTGAAGGGGGCCGGGATTGAGGTCGACAGTTACGAAGATGAGTATCTTATGGCAACGGACATCCTGAAGGATGCCTGCGAGGAGGTACGCGACGAGATGTGGCCAAAAGCTTCGGGGAAGGTGAGGATCGGCACGCTTCCGGTCTGGTGCCTGCGGGATGGCAAACCCAGTACTTGCGGCCTGCTCAGGATCGGGACATATTGGATGAGTCCACCGTTCAAAGTCATGATGGAGATGGCGGACAGGGTTGTGAAATATGGGATCGCCGAAGAGCCGGATTGGTTCCCTATGTATGGGATGTATTAATAGGTATGCTATGTGTCTCTGACGGTTTCTGCTTCTCACTCCCCATCTGCAGCAATCGTTCAACGTTTCAACGTCCAAACGTTCGTACACCAGCATATTTACCCGCCTCCTCTACCAGAAATACGACCCGCGATTTGTTTGAACCAAATATACATGGCCCAGATCCTCTGCAGTTCGCCTACCCAGCCACCCACCACCTAACATACGAACCTTCCCGGTCCCCACTTTGCGGACTTATCGATCTTTTCCTTGGGTTAGTTGGTAAATGCTGCATTCCTGGCTAATGACTTCCAAGCTCTCTGGAACCGCGGTAAACATTTGTAATGGCAGAATGAGTGGGTGGCGACGAACCCTAATTTCATCATACTTCGCAGGGTCATCCTCGAGCCCCATACTCTCCTGCAGATTGTACGATTTCTCCTTAGGCTTGCAGATGACTAGGATCGCCGGTTGCGGCTGATTGGCCTCCTCTAAGTCAGCTACCTATTACTGTTTCTATAACTTTGAGGCGCATCAGTTACCTAAGGACCCGATAGTCTATGTGACGGACCAACGTCGAAAGTGGAAGCATTATTCCTCCTGTTTCTTATGTAAGCAGGGTAACCTTTGAACTCACCCTTGAGCTTGAGTTCCTGTATTGGTATGGTGAGAGACAGGATGAACCGGCCACGCACTTCATCTTGCAGTGATCGATCTCAAGGCGCCTGGCGTATTTGATGCGATAGTTACGAGGTGGTGAACCTATCCTGTGTCTCCGTATGCACATACAATCCCTCTCCAGCACCGGTCAGGCTCAACGGGATTGACTCGTTTCGCCTCTGTCTCATAGAATATGTCCGACTTCGCTACATCGAACTAGAGGAACTCTCTTACCTATTAATCCATCCGTTCCCACTTTGGAATTCCTGCTTACTGCAAGTTTCCTCACCCGGACGATCAAAGACAAGCCTAGCGTTGGGGGCAGAACTGTCTGGGGTCGGGTTCTGCCAACTGCCTATTATCTCAATCTGTTGGACGTACACAGCCCCTCAAAGGTTGAAACTAGCGTTGCAGGGCATTGGTGGAGACGACTGGAATTTCGGGGGGGGGTTGTTTTCCGCCTCAGCCTCAGAACTGTATCCGAATACTGTAGACCAAAGCTAGATTTGAATGGAAGGCAATCCGCGGTTGCGCTTGTGGCCAGCAGGCACTCGGACTGATAGTAATACCGGAGCTGCCCGTCATCGATTCATCTGCCGACGACCTCAGTCCTGCCACCCGGCAGCGATCTGCCTACTGTCAGCCCGACTCACCGACCGTTGTCGGACCGCCGCCGCCATCATACTCCCTCCCAAAGGCGCGTGCATATGGTTTTTGCGCAAGACGGCTAACGACTGAGACGGGCTGGAAGACAAGATGGACTCTCGCATGAATTCAAGGAAACTGGAGACGGGGTTAACCCAGAGACTGGTGGCTGGTGACGGCAGCGATCGGTGTAGGGAAATCCTCCCTCTGGACATCTCTACACAAATCCCTGTATACTAGACCCCGAGTCACAGAAAAACAAGCATACTAGGACAACCGAGTTCCGTTCCAAACCCTCCCTGGCAGACTCAGGGTTCCTCCACGCCGACAAACCTCTTCCAATACTTCCATGTTCAGGTCAGCAGAAAATGCACCGCTGACATCGACAGAGACCCCCTTCGGTTTCGTCAGGTCCATCCTTACAGAAATCTCGACCAGACCAGATATGGGAGGTCGCTCGGGGATGGTCATCTTGATACACGGCGAGTTGGTCGCAGCCGGTTCGAACAGGGACTCTGAATTCGAGGTGTTTTCAGGTGGGAAGTAAACGTTTACCGGAATTTGTGTTGGCTGATAAGAACCTAGATTGTAATCAGCACGGGCGCAAGATACAGAATGCGAACCGGGCGGGGGACGGACCTGTGAGAACTGCCTGGAGGTCCGCTTTGCTAGCCTGGTCCTCATTGCTGGACACCGCTAGCTCCTTCGATGAGGAAGAGCCAGAACTCTCTGGCCCCCATGTATGGCCACGGAGAATTTCGTTCAACCAACATTGCTTCTTCACGATCTATGTTGGCATGCTGAGGAACAGTGTTCAGTACACAAGTCAAGCTCCGTACCTCCAAAACCCTCCACGTCTCTTTGATGCTCTTTACCTGGACTCGTTGCAGGAAGAACCCTGGTTCAGCAGGTGAAGTCAGGCGCAGGTTCAGCCGCGGGTGGGTTGACGAGGGAGAAACCTGGTGACATTGGGTGGCGTAATTCAGGAATGGTTCATACATCACTCACATATATCGACGTATATCGTTCAGGGGTCACTGGACTGTCCGGATTCAACTGGGCGGTGCTTCAGCGCTCATCCTGTCAAACAGCAAACGGAAAACAAACTCACCGCAAGATCAACCCAGCTCGGACTTGCAAACCCCGTAGGTCCGATGATCCCCATATGGGAGCTCACTCCTCCGTGTCCGAACGGATGGATTATTGTCTCAATCTCCCGCATCCGAGATTGGCCCATGGCGATCCCGTTCGAGCACCCATTATTCGTGAAATCCAGCACCCACACTGGCTTCGTCGGCACAGAAAGGGCGGTTGTGGTGGGAACCTGAGGGTAGTCATGTTCAAACTCCATGTCCATATCAAGCGGCCCCATAAAGTCTGACATCATCGTGTCGTCCATGTCGCTCCGTGGTTTTGACACGTCTTGAACCCTTAGCGTCACGGAGGTGACGCCACGGGGAGGAGGACGAGAGCGTATTCCTGCACGGAGGACCTCGATCGGCACGTCGAAGTTGGGGAGATGCGACGGAGTGGGAGCTGACTGGGTGGTCGACCTGCGCAAGAGAGCGAGGTATGCCAGGGGAGAGAGGAACACAAGAAAATGGAGGGATGGGGACGACAGGTATGGAAGGGGAAGAGGCTGCGACTTGAGCAGATAGATGTCCAGGGGTGTCTTCGGGACGGAAAGTGCCCTGTGCCAGAATCAGTCGGGGAGGAGACTATATCAGGTTGATCCTACCTGGCGATATTCTGGGCTTCCGCCTTCGCTCTGCCCTCGGCGGTCAGCGCAAGCACGTCGATGTTGTTGAACCACCGCAGACCTCCATCTCCTTCCTGAGTCGCCATCCCATCCAGCTTCATCAAGTACTGCATATGCGCCAGAAATCCCCTGATCAACTTCCCAGCCTTCTTCGTATCCTGGTCCCCCAGTAGTTTGTGTGCCTCCACGATGAACTCCGTGATGTAATCCATCAGAAACCCGTTCATGGAAACAGAGCCCTCCGTCGTCGCCCCGCTGACGGGTGAGGCGTATGAGGTCTTAAGAGCGATCACAGATAGTTTAGGACGTTCCTCGTCGCTGCGGTCCACGGCGAGTTCGATGTCCACGACAAGGACCTTGCCTCCAAGGATGAGGGTGATCTTGCCGTTGGTTCCCGCCTCCTTGAACGTTTCCATCCCCGCCTTCTTTCCACACTCTTCCAGCTGCGAAACGCACCAGTCTACGACGTCTACCTGGTCCATCGGCACGTCTGCGCTGTACCTGACACTGATCTCCGTCCGCAAAGCTTGGACGGTCTCACGAGCATTTTGTTCTGCCTGACGATGATGAGAGAATGGCCATTGGGAAAAATCAATGTAAATGTACGAACAAGGTTCAGAGAGTGTGATGCTGTGGTGTGTTGGCGCAGCAGAGACGTCAGTTTCGTGTTTTCAAGAGGGAAGGAGAGGTATGCATTGAGGGATTCGGATATGCGGGACGTCGCAGCAAAGATGTCATTCAGCGTCGACCATGGTTTTTCTGCGTTTGAGAACGGGTGGGTGGGTTCCGATGGAAGTGCATCCGAGGCTGTAAATGGGTGTAAAGTAGATTGCAGTGTTGGAGGCAACGAGGTGTCGCTGGAAGACATCAAGGCGCGATCGAGATGAACAAAGCCCCTTGACCGAGGGCGACTATACTGACATCATCGACAACTTTTACGACGGGGACACGCCGATCAAAACCTATCTTTTGTCTACGGGCTAATGTTCTACTTGCAGCCGGAAATATCTGTTCGTATGAGTAGAACTCTTCTCCAAAGACGACCTACAATGGTGACGTGCCTGCACTCATCCAGAACAGTTAGGACCATCTTTGCTCATGGAAGGTTATATTGAAGGCTCAACCAGAAGACGGTTAATCTCCGAACATATCGCCATATACCAGACATACTTTATATATGCGCTGGATCCGTTCTATTGGGTCGGGGGAGAGACACCTTGGCTGTTCGAGATGCACAAGAGTACGGTATCGCTGTCGTAACAGCGAAGTACCACTCCTCACGGACTTTGGAGTTTTGGACACTTCCACCTGCACTCCGATGGACCGCGTCTTCGCTGAGATTTGGCGTGGCAAGTTCCTTCAGTGTACACTCCAATCACAAATCGTTTGTGACTAGAATCACCCCTGGCACGCTCATCTCTCACTCCGCGATAGCAACGGGACATCCGTACATTTGGGAGGCTCACAGTTGTGTCTCCCTAATTTCCTGACGAACCAATTCGTCGTTGACGTAGTAGGGACCTCCAGTAGCAGGCCGTCTGTGGGCGGGTAAATCGGGATGCTAGATCGTTTGGGGGTCGGGAAAGTGTACACGAGCAAGTATACACGCTGGTCAGGGAACTAAGTGAATCAGTCAACACGCCCTTCTCGTCCTAGCTCAACCTTCAGCCTCGTGATCTCATCCTTCAGCCTGTTATTCTCTTCCCTCAGCTGCAACACCTCTCGATGAGACCTTTCCAACTGCTCCTCCATGTTCCTGGTAACGGCCTCTCGGTCCCTCTTTACCTCTTCAATCCGGGCATCTTTCTCCCTCTTCAAATCTTCGATTCGTTCGTCCTTCTCCCTCTTCACCTCCTCAAGTCGCGCTTCTTTCTCTCCTTTGATGTCCTCGATCCGGGCATCCTTTTCCTTTATGAGCTCCTCGAGTCGTATGTCCCTTTCCCTCTTGAGCTCCTCTATCTGTGTATCCTTCTCCTTCCTCAGCTCTCCAGTCCGTGCATCCTTCTCTCTCAACAGCTGCTCGTAACTGTGCTTCAGTTCTTCAATTCGTCGGTCGCATCCCGACCTGCATGGAGTCGGGTATGATGCCGGTAGTGCGTTGTGGTCCCCACGAACGTATGGACCTAGACCGTTGGTGGAGGGTGACCGTCCCGAGAGCGTTCTGTTAGACTGGTTACTGGATCTGTCCGCAGGCTCATCGGCAGGAACGAATGGGAGTGTGCCAAAGCCGCGCATGATACAAGGGCGATAAGTGGTGGAAATATAGCACCGGTTAGGTTCGTGAAACTATCGTTTCAAGAGAGATGGTGAGGGTAGCGACTCAGGATGGTTCTACCATGCGGTTTGTGCAGGTAGTAAGACATGCGATATCCGCGCCGCATTCACGCACCTGCAGCGACTAGAGAAAAAGCTCTTAATTCCCCGGAATCTTCCTGCCTGTCGCTTCCCTCATTGTACTTGCCGTTCACGTGGAACCTGGTTCGAGGTGGCTGTAGTAACCGTGTCTGCATTGCAACGGAAACAATAAAAGACATTCTAGCACCAGCAGTTTCTGATCAAGATGACATGGACGACTTCTGTTCGTTAGCTGGCGTCGCCGGATGTGACTACACGACTGG